>CAUYQU010014266.1:0-170899 GCA_963574635.1 Cheracebus regulus | reverse complement strand
TTCTTTTTGTAATTCCTTTACCTGCAGTTCCTACTTTCCCATAGCTCGACTGCCTCCAACGGGAAACTGTGTCCGGGCTCAAGCTCGCCATATGGTGAGGCCCAATTCCGAGGGGCTTCACATGGGAACGAACCCCACATTGGGAGACCTTGGCTTTGGTAGCGCAAGCACTCCCCAGGGCACCTTTAAATGAGCGTGAGCTCCAGAGTTCAAATCGCTGCATGCTTCTTGGCAAGCTGGTGACACCAGCCTCAGTGGCCTTGCCTACAGAATGGGAGCAAAGTCTACTTTCTGGGGTTGATATGGAGGATAAATAGAGTGTCACAGGCTAAGTACATAACAAAGGACTTGGCACAGATTATATACTTGATGTGTGTCATCTCTCTCCCACCCCACTTGCCAGATGTTTGTGTTGAATTGCTCCATACAGAAATGGGGTGATGCTGGTCGGTACCTCAGGGGCCTCTATGGGACCATCAGCCTTCCTATTTCCTGGTTCGGTTTTGTTTTTTCAATTCCTACAGTCAACTTTTTTTTTTTCTCTGTCGCCCAGGCTGGAGTGCAGTGATGCTATCTCGGCTCACTGCAACCTCCGCTTCCCAGGTTCAAGCAATTCTCCTGTCTCAGCCTCCTGAGTAGCTGGGACTACAGGCACCCACTACCATGCCCAACTAATTTTTGTAGTTTTAGTAGAGACAGGGTTTCACCATATTGGGAACTCCTGAACTCAGATGATCCACCCACCTCGGCCTTCCAAAGTGCTGGGATTACAGGCATGAGCCACTGCGCCCATTCTCCTGTTTCCTTTATTTATGTATGTATTTATTTTTGAGACAGTCTCACTCTGTCACCCAGGCTGGAGTGCAGTGGTGTGATCATGGCTCACTGCAGCCTCAACCTCCTGGGCTCAAGCGATCCTCCCACCCCAGCCTCTCGAGTAGCTGGGACTACAGAGACACACCACCACACCCAGCTAATTTCATTTATTTTTTGTAGAGACAGGGTCTCCCTATGTTGCCCAGGCTGGTCTCAAACTCCTGGCCTCAAGTGATCCTCCTGCCTCAGCCTCCCAAAGTGTCGGGATCACAGGCGTGAGCCACCGGGCCCACTCTGGATTCCTGTTTCTACCTGACCTTGGCTCTCCTGTCCCCACTCTCTCCTCAAGGAAGGATGTATAACCAGTGGGCAGTGGTGAGAAAGGGCATGTAGGGCTTGGGTCCTGCTAAAGCCAAGCTTTAGGGAGCAGAGCGGGGAGAAGGTGGAGCATTCCTAGGTGCCATTTTCATTCTTCACAGGCCTTTATCGAGCACTTATTGTATGCCAGGCACTGCATTGCAACTTACTATGTGCCAGACACTGTTGTAACTCCTTTGTATATGTGAACTCTAGTAATCTCAGGAAACTTCTGGGAGCGTGGGACTGTTATTACTCCTTCTTTACAAATGGGAATACTGATGCATGGAGAAGCTAAGTGACATGCCAGAGGTCATACAGTAAGTAAGCGACAGAGCTGGGTGTCAGATCCAGAGATGAAGCTTGACATCTACGTTCTCAACGCCCCCATTTTTCACCCAAGTTTGCAGGGGTGCTGAGGGCGAGATGTTGAGAAGAAGATAAGCCATCTTTTCTTGACATTTTTAGCCTCATGAATGTCTTTGGGTATCTAATGAAAGCTCTCCAAAAGAATGTATCCATATATATGGTATCTCTCTATACCAATATGCCATGCTTGCTTACAGTTTTGGGGATCCATGACCTCCATTATGGGTCCTGCTCCAGGAACATGTGTTTCTTTCTGTGCTGCAGCCAAAGCCTTTGCCCAGTGCATTGATGCAGCACTTATGGGCTTTGTTTAGAGACCACCAGGGATATGTGATGGTCAGTTCACCCAGCAACTCAGCTCAGGAGCAACAGGTCTCCTTTCTGACTGAGGATTCCTGGAGACAGAGGCTGTGTCTCCTGGTCAGATTGGGCTCCCTGAGGGCAGGATTATGTCTCCCTCTCAGACTGGTACACCCTAGCCTCTACCCACACCTTACATTTTTGTTTTGGTTTGTGTTGTTGTTGTTTTAGAGATGGGATCTCACTATGTTGCCCAGGCTAGACGCGAACTCCTGAGCTCAAGTGATCCTCCCTCCTCAGCCTCCCGAGTAGCTAGGACTACATGTGCCCAGCTTCTTTCTTAAGCCCCCCAGATGGGGGGTGTTACCCTGTGGCCCTTCCTTCAGCACCTGCCAGGGGCTCCCATTTTGCCCTTCCAGGGCTTTCTGTCCTTGCTGGGGCCTTGGAGACTTCTGACCTCCCAGCCCAGTGAATGATCATTTTCTCACTGCCGCTGGATTGGAAATGCTTCCTCAAGGGTCAGCAGGGAGGAAGTGGGGCTCTTGACTCTGCTTCCTTGGCCTTGATTTGAGGAACTAAAGAAGCCAAGCTCCAGGCTGCTGTGCAGACAGCAGAAGGGTTGTATGCTCTTTTTGAAAAAAAAAAAAGAATATGTATTTCCTGTTTAAAAAAAAAAATTCTCTTTGTGCTATCCAAAGACAGAAAGTGGAGAAAAAGTACTTGTGGTCTGGTCTTGTCTGTGCGGTGGTGGCTCGGGCCCTTCTTCAGGGAGGGAGACCCGGTTTCCTCCCCAGGCTTTTGTCTGTGTGCCTGTGGGCAAGTGACTCACTGCCCCTGAGCCTGGAAGTCCTCAGTGGGTCAGGGTGAGGATCAGTGGGGAAGGCGCTTTACCTTGAAGAACCTGCTGGTGCTGCACGTGTGTGTGTTGTTGTCTGTGACTTTACAGTGGGGGAAACTGAGGCCCTAAGAGATGATGTCTCAATATGCAATATTCAGATGGCTGTCATCAAAGACATAATGGGGGACATCTGGGGGGCACTTGTTTAGACATGACTTCTGGAGCCCTGCTTCAGACCTACACAACCAGACTCTGGGAAGAGCCCAAGGAACTGCCATTTTACACCCAGGGACAGGGGTGAGCCCCAGAAGTGCGCATCCCATTGTTCATGAGGGATGAAGAGAGAGGAGGCTTACCAGGCCCTGAGGCTTCTGTTTGGACAGGTTGTTAGGGAGAGGGATGGATGGAGGCAAGCGTGGATGAGGTGAGGGATCAGAGAGGGTGTAGGGCGCTGGGACCTAGTCGAGGGGCAGAGGGTCCTCAAGGCTGAGAGGGGGAATGGAAGGGAAACTCATGAGGGCTGAGCTGGGGAGGGGATTCAGAAGGGAGCCCTAGGAGTGTGTTGGGGGTGGGCTTCTCCCTTGGACCTGCGAGGGTGGAGGTGGCTTGTGCTGTGCTTGTCACCAAGTGCTCTGAGTGACGGCTCCACTCAGTCCCGGGCCTAGGACAGCTGGCCTGTCTGACAAGGCTGACTAAGTCCCAGGGGCTCCACATATCGAATCTCCACAGCAGCCCTGAACTATTTTTACCAACCCTTTACAGATAGGGAAACTGAGGCACAAGGAGAGCAAGCCACCCTCTCAGAGTCAAGATGTGAACTCAGCTTGTCTGACTGCAGAGCCCATGCACTTAACTACTACTCACCACGGCTGAGAGGAAGTGCAAGGGGCTGTTCCTGAGTGTGACTGTGCACCACCCAGGTGGGGAGACGCAGGCTGCACTCACCCACCTGGCCATTCTTTCATCCATTCAGCTTGCTTGGCCACTACTCTGACTCAGGTGCTAGGCTGGCCTGTGGCAGGGGGGGAAGCCTGCCATGGAGGCATGCACAGCCAGTGTGAGAGACAGATACACCCATGATTTTGCAACCGAGCATATACAGAGTATATAATGGGGTCCTCCAAGTCAGAGGCTGGCACACTCCAGGCCAGAGAGAGCTCAGGGGAGAGGAGAGGAAGTAGCTGTCCATCAGTGTCCAGGAAAGGCAAAACTGAGGAAGGACAGAATGGTCTGGAAGGATGGCAAGAATAATTTCAGCAGAGTGGAGGAGAGAGGGTTTTCTTTATCCTTGGGTGCTAGTTGCCAGGGTGACCCATGTTTTAGGACTCGGTGAGAGTCCTGAGGTCACTGGGCAAGGAGTCAAGCGGTTAGATTCTATTTCTTAGTCTAGCTGTGTGCCTCTAGCCCAGCTGGGAAGTGGGCAGGGCCAGGAAAAGACCCGTCTACTGTCTTTGAGGATAAGACCTCTCCCTCCCACCACCTGTAACACACACACACACACACACACAAAACATATCTAGACTGAACTCCAGGGTCTCACTCTCTTTCTCCCTAACTTGGATATGACCAGACCCGAGTTCTAGAGCCACACTTGGAGGAGACCCAGACCTTGGAGGGGTTAAGTGTTGCTCCTCCGAGTCTCACATTCCTGATTGGTAAAGGGTTTGGAAAAGGTGATTCTGAGGTCCTCTTCAGATTGAATATTGGAGGATTTTATGGAATTCCTGAATTTCATGATAGAATTCCAAGATAAACCTAAAGCGCTTGCTTTAGTAGAGAAGTCCCCTCCTCCTGATCACTTTCAGCTCCTCACTGTGCCTCAGGTTCCACCACTGTAGAGTCATCTTTGGTGTTAAGGCATTTGTCCTTTGTTTAAATCAAGATAGACACTCCTACCCCCAAACTTAGCACACTTCGGGATAAGAAAGTCGCCCGGGGATGTCAGCCCACCTGGGTGTGAATGATCGTATGTACAAGTGGTGTCTTACGTAGCCCCCGCTGCCTACTTTCCAGAGCTGCCTTGTGTATCATTTCATCTGATGCTCTCTGTGGAGGGCTGGGAGGTTTATCAGATGGTTTCCAAAGCGACAGCTGGCTGGGAGTGGGTCTGGTCTGGTGGAGGGGCTGGTAGGGGCCAGGAGAGGGGCGGTTGCCTGTGGGGCAAGGGAGGGCCAGCTGAGGGCGGCTGCCTTTGGGGAGTGTCCCCTGGATATAGAGACTGGAGTCGGGAGGGATGACAGTTCTCCAGGAACTGGTTTCCTGAAGCTGTTTGGAAATTCCTTTCTTGAGGGCATCTCTGGGAATCTACTCAGGGACTGAAGCTGCGGGGATTCATGAATGTGATGTTCTGTGTGTCTTTGCCAGGTTTTGGTATCAGAATAATGCTGGCCTCATAGAATAAGTTGAGGAGGAATCTCTTCTCCCCAATTTTTTGGAGTTGTTTCAGTCAAAATGGTACTTCCGGTAGAGTTTGGCTGGGAATCCGTCCGAGCCTTGGCTTCGCCAGGCACTGCAGGGCACCCTGTGTAGGCCTGAGGCTGCTCGTCTGTCTGTTGGTTGATCTCTGGCTCCCACCTTAGGGTGCGGGGCATGGGTGGTTGATTATGGGGTCAAGTTGCCTGATAGCCTGTCACTGCTGAGGGCTTTGATGACACTGACTCAGGGTAAGGCCTCTTTCTAGACCTTTCTGTCTCTACCACGGCTTGCTGTGGGCCACGGCCGGCCTTCGCCTCTCCCTGGTCTTTCGTCTCCCCATCATGGAGGAGAAAGAAGAATAGATCCTCCTCAGGGCCTCATCTAGCTCTGACATTTGTTTGGTTTGGTTTTGTTGTTGCTGCTGCTGCTGTTTTGAGAAAGATTGGAGTGCAGTAGCGCGATCTCAGCTCACTGCAACCTCCGCCTCCCCGGTTCAAGCGATCTTCCTGCCTCAGGCTCCCAAGTAGTTGGGATTACAAGTGCACACCACCATGCTGCGATAATTTTTGTATTTTTAATAGAGATGGGTTTCACCATGTTGGCCAAGCTGGTCTCCAGTGATCCACCCACCACGGCCTCCCAAAGTGCTGGGTTTATAGGCGTGAGCCACCACGCCCAGCCTAGCTCTGACATTTGAAGTTGACTTTCAGGAAGCAACACAGACCCATGTTGACTGTTTCTTTTCTCTGGAAAAGCAGTTCAAGGGGCAGAGGCACCTGTGAAGGGTTGTGGGCATGGAGAAGGAAGGTGACAAGATCCCTTGGGACCTCTGGGAGGGAGGCAGGACAAGGCTGAGATATTGGGAAAAGAACCAAGACCTGACAGCAGTATTGGTAGGAGTAGTGCACAGGCGGGAAGGGCTTGCCTGGCAGCTCGCCGGTGGGGGCAGGGGAGGGAAGGCCTGGTCAGCACGGGATGCGGTCATTGGTAGGTCTCCTGGTGGCCCCTGGGACTCAGTCCCGCTGGGACTTCTGAGAGACTGTCGAGCAGAGCTGTCCCAGAGTGAGTGAAGAAGCTGAGCAATTAGCCCCCCAGCCCCTTCCTGTGGGTTGAGTGCTGCCCTTGGGAGCATAAACTTTCTGGCACTTGCAGACGACCTGACCTGCCTGAGAATGCCCTCAGGAGAGAAACAGACGCAAGAGGAAACCATGGGTGTGTACAGGAACTGTGAGGGCTGAGGGGATACAGGCAGGGCATCAACAGCCTTCAAGACTGGCACTACCATTGTACTGATGAGGAAGCAGAGACTCAGAGAGGTTGAATCACTTCCCAGCCAGAGACTGAGTTTCCCCTGGACTGTGTGGCTTCCCAATGGCGGGAGATCACTGTGGAACCAGGAATACCAGATGCATAGGACATAGCCCACCCATCCTTCCAATCTCTCCCCTCTACTTCCACATCTGTGCCCAGGACCAACCTTGCAGGGCAGCATGAGAATCGGGAGCTCATATTTATAAAATGGCACACCACCAGACCCATTACCAGAGTTTGATGAGTGGGAACCTTCATTGCGTGGAGGTAGGGCAAGGGGAGCTTAGCACCTGTTGAAAGACCATTCTGGGCCAGACTCACACCTGTAATCCCAGCAATTTGGGAGGCCGAGGTGGGCGAATCACAAGGTCAGGAGTTCGAGGCCAACATGGTGAAACCCCATCTCTACTAAAAATGCAAAAAATTAGCCAGGCATGGTGGCAGGCACCTGTAATACCAGCTACTCAGGAGGCTGAGGCAGGAGAAATGGCTTGAGCCCAGGAGGTGGAGGTTGCAGTGAGCCGAGGTCATGCCACTACACTCCAGCCCTGGTGACAGAGCGAGACTCTGTCTCAAAAAAAATAAATAAATAAAAGGAAAAGAAGAAAGATCATTCTGTCCCCAAATGTTGTGTCCATCATCTTGCTGCAGTGCCTTCTAGTCTGATTATCAGGACCATGTGTTAGCCCCGGTCTTGACCACAGATGGGCCTTGTCCAAATGAGTCTGCTTCCCCTGGGAGGTGTCATTCATTAATCCATCAGCACAGATGAGGCCATCGAATAAACTGGCTGGAAGTAGAGCCTTGAGAAAATGGGAGACTAGATGGATATGTTTTGATTGCTTTATTTTATTTTCTTGAGACGCAGAGGAGTGATCAAAGGAGAGCTTCTAGAAAGGGCTAAGACATTGGGCAGTTTGGGAAATCGCCTGATGGTGAGTGGCTGTGTGACACAGGGCACCAGGGTGACTTCCCAGAGTGGGAGCGCTCGTGGAGACGGTGGGGGTGGGAGGTAGGGAGCTCTGCACACCTCAGGCAGGTGGGCTGAGGAACCTCCAGGGCCTGCCCAGTGCCTGGCTTTTAATGAAGCCTAATAAACGATTGTGGAACTGTTTTGCCTGAGGCCAGGCCAGAGGCAGCCTCCTGGTCTCAGTAACAGCCTGAATCCCCTGAGGTCGCCTCCCCTCAGCTGGCCGTACTAACCCCTCCTCTTTCTCCCTCTTTCAGGAACCTCTTGGACAAAGACATGTTTTCCAAGTCCGATCCACGTAAGTCCTGCTCTGTCAATAAGAACGATAACAATAACAGCGACAACACTATGATTAATTATGGCAGCAATGCTTGAGCCCTTACTGAGTGCTAACCATGGGCCAAGCGAGTTCCAAGTGTGTCAAGCCTGTTTAATGTTTTACCCATAGTGTCTGAGAAAGATAACCACAGGGGGTTTAACCCTTCCCAGCCCACATGCTTGTGAAGCCTCAACACAACAGAGCAGTTTGGGAGCGGTTGGGGGTCAGCCACAGGGTCCCAGATAAACCAATATACCTAAGAGCTCCAATTTGCTGTGATCTGATGGGATGAACACTGATTTTGGAGTCCAGGTTCTAGCCTCGAGCAGTGCCACCCAAGTGTGTAACCTGGATGGATTGTTGGCCTCCTCTGAGCCTCAGTTTTCCTATCTGTAAATGGGGCTGATGATAATCAGAGGCTTCAAGAGACTGCTTTGGTCTGTAAAAGCAATACGGGTTTCTGACACTCTCCCCCACCACACCTCCACCTGTCCTCCATCACGCCCACCTGTCTACCTGTCTCACACTTCTGACCCTTGCTGTGGCCTAGAAGCAAATGGCCCTGACCCTCCTCCTAAAGGTTGCCCCTTCCAGGCACACCTAGTCTCCCTTCTCCAAGGCAACCTCTGAACTGGTGCATCTAGAACCCTGTCCGAGCTTGGGGGCCAGATTCCTAGACTCACTCACCAAGATCTCAGCCATCACCCCTTCTATCCCTATCAGATCCAACAGTGCCACCCAGGCCAGGTCTGCTGAGGCGGCTGCTCATCCAGGACCCTTTCCATCCGGGACCCCTCCTTCCTCTTGGCCCGAGGTATTAATCCATTGTTTCTCCTCTCCCTGCAGTGTGCGTCATGTATACCCAAGGGATGGAGAACAAGCAGTGGCGGGAGGTAGGTGCAGCCCCTTCCCACACCAGAAACACCAGCCTGTTCCTGTCTGTCTGCCTGTCTGTCTCTAATTCTAGGGCAGTTTCCCTGACATGATGCTAATTGCAGCATCTAAGCCCCCCTGAAGGCTAGCAAGGTGTGCAAAGCATGGAGCCCTATCCCTGTTGTTGGATGAAGAGATTGAAGATGGAGGGGATGGTTCTTGCCCTCAGGGAACCCCAATCTGGGGGGAGACACAGCCTCATCCTCAGGGAGCCTCAGTCCCAGGGAGACGCAGAAGGAGTCCAGGCCCATTAAGACCGTGTCTGCGGGCTGAAGGCATGAGCTCAGCTTGTAGCCCTGTGCCTCCTCCACCGCCACCTTTCCTCTCGGGGTTTCTGACTAAGGTGAGCATGGCTTCAGTTAGGTGGTTTCCCTGCTCAGAAAACTTCATTGACTCCCTTCTGCATTGAATCAAGTCCCAGCTCCAAAACCGCGCTGGCTTCCAGAACCCACCCCAACCCAGGATGATGCCCTTTTCCAGCCTCATCTCATTTCCAATTCCAGTCCCTCCCCACCCCCACTCCATGTGCCTTTGTCCCTTGTAATAGGGAGTAGGAGGAGAGGGCTGACTTGAAGGGCCGTTCCCAAGAATGGCAGGGACATTTGTGAAGTGAATGGGGTCTCCTAGTTACCCTCACTCTATTCCCCACCCCTCAGCCAGAGGGATCCTGTTAAAACCCAGGTCAAGTTCTGTCTCTTTTCTGCTCAGAGCCCCCCTGTGGCTCCCATCATGCAAAAGCACCGTCCCTTCATGGACCCCCCAGGCTCCACATGTTGTGACTTCCTTTCCCTGCTGACCTATTCTTCTTCCACTGGGCCCCTGTCTCCCGACTCCAGGCACTCGGCCCCTCCCGCCTCAGGGCCTTTTCACCTGCTCTTCTTCCTGGAATGCTCTTTTCTCCATGGCTTCGTGGCCCTGCCATGCCTCCCTAAGGTTTTAAGTCAGATGTCACCCTGTGGCGGCCTCCTCTGGGCACCCTGTCTGGCATTCCAACCTTCCAGCACTTCTTATCCCCCTTAACTGCTTTTTATTTTCTCCTAGCACTTTTTCTCATTTCCCACACTCTGGTTTACTTATTTATCTTTTCCTTTTTTTTTCTGAGACAAGGTCTTGCTCTGTCCCCCAGGCTGGAGTGCAGTGGTGTGATCACAACTCACTGCAGCCTCGAACTCCTTGTCTCAAACGATCCTCCTGCTTCTGCTTTGGGTAGTTAGGACTGCAGGCACGTGCCACCATCCCTGGCTAATTAAAAAAAAATTTTTTTTTTTTGTAGAGATGAGGTCTCAGTATATGTCTAGGCTGGTCTGGAACTCCTGTGCTCAAGCAATCCTCCTGCCTTTGCCTCCCAAAGTGCTGGGATTGCAGGCACATGCCACCATGCCAGGCTACTTATTTATCTTGTTTGTCATGTGTCAGCTCCATGAGGGCAGAGATTTTCATTTGCTTTATTCACTGTGGCATTCTGAGCACTTAGAACAGTCCAGCACACAGCAGGTGCTTAATACATGGTTGTTTGAAAAATGAATGGATTCGAAAAGGGAGCTGGGCCTGCAGAGGCTGACTGGGCCGTGGTGTCTGTTGCCACATTGCTCCCTCTGCCTCCTCCCTTCCTCTCTGAGCTCTGGTGGGAGAATGTTTTCAGGTGGAAAGAGGAAATGGGGGAACTGGGTCAGGATGAGGGGTCCTGGGAGCCTCTAGCTCCTGTCTGAACAACAAAAGAAGCTATCCCTCCTTTCTCTTGGAGAAGAGGGTCTGGCTGAGCAAAGACAAGGCGAAAGTCCAGGAAGTGAGGGCCTGAGGGAGGAATGTTTTCTTCCATGTTGGGGAGGTAGGGTGTGCTTGCTGGGCAGCAGAGCCTAAGCTGGCTTCCCAGGGCCTTCATGGCTGCCTGAGCTGGCTGGAGATTGTGCTTGCTCCAGGTGATCAGAAGAGGCACCAGAATGGTGGGTGAGGAAGATTTGCCCAAAGCTGTGGCCCTATTGGCCTTGGCAGCCCCACCCCATGCCCATCTCCACTGACACCTGGGAGGGAGGCTGGTGGGCTCCCGATAGAGACTCCGCCTGGGGTCTCCACCTAGAGAGGGGCTGCAGGCAGCTGTGAAGAACAGAAGGATGCAGGTTTGTCCCCAGGGTCCAAGGAAAGGGGAAGGGAGGGGGACAGTGCACAAAATGACCGATGCGGAGAGCCTGAGGGGGAGGAGGCCTTCCCAGACTTAATAAAGACTTAATAAAGTCGCAGTTACACTTCAGTAACGCAGACTTTATTAATGAATTTCCCTTCCTTGTTGGTGGATTGACTGGAGCCATCTCCCTCTGTCCCCAGTCCCCAGACTTGCTGGATCCAAGAGGCTGAAGGGGGTGATTTTATTCATGAAACGTGTGGGAAGTTCATCTGTAAAACAAAGAAAAAGAAAGAAAGAAAACATATGGGGGCCAGGCGCAGTGGCTCACACCTGTAATCCCAGCACTTTGGGAGGCCAAGGCAAGCGGATCACTTGAGCTCAGGAGTTCGATACCAGCCTGGACAACATGGAGAAACCCTGTCTCTACTAAAAATACAAAAATTAGCCAGGCATAGTTGCGCACACCTATAGTTCCAGCTACTTGGGGGGCTGAGGCAGGAGAATCACTTGAACTCAGGAGATGGAGGTTGCAGTGAGCCAAGATTGCGTCACTGCACTCTAGACTGGGTGACAGAGCGAGATCCTGTCTCAGAAAAAACAAAAACAAAAACAAAAAAACCCACAGGGGCTGGGCTAAAGTTTACTATTCCACCCTGCCCAAGAGTCTAAGCCAATTCAAGCGTAAACCAGATTGCTAGGGAAATGTTTAGTCTGCTTAAGTGAACTAATTACTTTTGAGGCCTTTTGGCTGCACTTCATAGAAACCAGGAATGTGTTAATGTCTTCGTGATTCATGAAGGAAAACCTGGAAGGGCTCTTCAGAAGGGCACTCCTTGGCGGGCCATTAATTACATTCTGTAATTGAGAGTTGTCTCCATTTTGTTGAGGGTTCCTGATTGGTCAAGTCACCTCTTGCTGCTACACCCACCGCCGGGTGGAGAAGAGGGAAGACAGGTGGCCTTGGTGTGGAATACACCTGTGCTTGCTCCTGGCTCCAGCCCTTTCTGGAGGTGGGACCTAGAGCAAGTCACTTAACCTCTCTGCACCTCAGTTTCCACATCTGGCATCTGGGGGTAACTCCTACCTTAGAGTTACATCTAGGGGTAACTCCTACCTTATAGGTGAGGGTGAAAGGAGATGATGGAAGTATAAAGTGCCTTGGTTCATGGTCAGTGCTTAGTAAATATTCACTATACAGCATCATCCGAAGTGTTTGGGGCCTTGTTGGTCACTCTTCCCATCTCAGTTAATATTTGCAACAGGAAGCATTTTGAAGTGCCAGGCAAGGTATCAGGGGCTGGGGAAGAAAGGGAGATGGGTCGAAAGAACAGAGCATCACCAAATGTATGAACTAGAACTAGATTTGCGGTCTGGGAGGGGACATGCATGTGCATGAACAATCCTAACAGGAAACAAGAAGAAGAGAAATGTGAATGGAAGAAAACGGAAGTTCAGGGGAGGGAGAGTCGCAGCCAGAAGGCCACCTTCAACTAAAGCATTTTGACAGGTCATTTGGAATTTTAAAATGGAATTTGAGGCCAAACACAAGCCATTTGCCTGGGATGCATGATATGAAGTGGAGGAGTTGTGGGTTGGAAGAAGCTTTCAAGATCATCTGGCTCAACCTTCTCCTACAGAGCAGGGCAGGACTGGCCTCAGCTTGTGGAGTAGCTGAGTTGAGCTGGGTTTCAGGTTTCAGTGATGTGGGAAGACATAACCTGGGCGCCCAGTAGCGTCCTGCATTGTTGAGGGATGTAATAAAGAGGTGGATGGGGTTCCATGAAATCAGTGAAGGATGGTGAGTCTCAAGGATAGCAATAGGAGGGAGCCATTCCTACTCCAGGCCTGGGGAGGAAGGGGAGTCCTGCTTTCTGGAACCCCAAGAGACTTCAAAACAGGACCAGGAGCCCCAGTGGAGGGACATGCTCAACTCAGGCAACCTCACTCTCTTCCCACCCTCCCGTCTCCTGCTGGTGCCTCCCACTGGTGGAACCTCATAGGAGACCTAGAGCCAACAGACCACTGGGGAAGTCCACTTGGGTCAGCCTCTCTGTGCACAGAGCAGTGTGGGGAAGGACTGGGAGTGAAACCAGAGGGGCCAGCGGAGGCTGTCCAGCACAGACAGAGGAGCATGGCTGCTGTTCAGGATGTGAGGCTGGCAAGCTACAGGAAGAGTCAGTACAGGGACATCAGGCTGAGGACAGCTGCAGTTATAGAGTGAGAATGTCAGAGCAGGAGGATCCAGAGAGATCGAGGAGGCTGACCTCATTTATGAGAGGTGAGCAGGATCGGTGCCCAGACTCCAAGAGTGAAGATGGCAGAGCTCACCCACATGGGCCACCCATAGGGCACATGCTATCTCACACAGCTTTTTCTGGAGAAAAAGATGCATTTAAACATACTGGGGATAGCCTGGCCAACATGGTGAAACCCCGTCTCTACTGAAAATACAATAATTAGCCTGGCATGATGGTGCACACCTGTTGTCCTAGCTACTTGGGAGGCTGAGGCAGGAGAATCGCTTGAACCCATGAGACAGAAGTTGCAGTGAGCCTAGATTGCGCCACTGAACTCCAGACTGGGCAACAAAGCAAGACCCTGTCTGGAAAACAAACAAATATACTGGGGTTGGGAGAGGGGCTGTACTTCCTTGCCTGATTCTCTGTGCGGCCCACAGAGGAAAGTATCAGGAATGGAGATTAAAGAAGAATCCAGATTGTCTCTATGAAACTGCCCCTGGGATGGAAGACTGCCCTTGCAAGCAAACAGGAGCCAGTTCCCGCCACTTCTCCATCTAGTTCATTGCCCTTCGGGAACAAATCACCTCTCTGTTACCAGAAGCTTGGCCGAGAAATAATAATCTTGTGATGAGGGGGAGTCAAGTGCAGGCACAGCACTCTCTCTGGACGTGGGGTTTGCACAAGGCTGCAGATGAGCCAATCCAGGGAGGGATGAAATCTGCTCTTGTGGCCCCCTGGCTGCCGGCTTTCAGCTGGTTTTAACCATTTGGGTCATTGTTATGCCTTCTGAGAAAGCTCCATCTTCCCAGCACCTAAATCTGTCATCACATTTCATGAAAATTGACTCAAGATGTAATTTTAGCTCAGAAAATCAAGCACTGTTTGCATCGAGGCCTGCCAGGGCCTTCTGCATGTCCTAGGGAAGGCAGGATGGCCAGGTGGGAAGAGTCCTGGAAATGCTGTCACTGGGAAGAGGAACATGATAGGGAACCCCTCTAGGTTCCCTATTTGAAAAGTGGGTGTGGAGATCCTGCCTCTCTCCTCCCTCACCAGGCAGCTGTCTTGGCTGAAGGCCTCTTGGAAAGGAATGAGAATCACAGAATCTTAGGGTGTCCAGCAGATCGCCACATACCACTGCAGTCACGTGGCCCCAGCCACCACACCACATGTCCCTGCCAAAGCACTCAGTCTGTTTTTTGAGCAACCTTAGCCTGTTTAACATTTCACCAGCAGCTGAGACCGATGGTTCATCTCTAAATATTCTGAATGATCTTCCTTGGGGCAACTTGACACATGTCTTCACATAACCTTGACTCTGTGAGCATGTGTTGGGGTCTGTCTGAGTCTGTTCAGGTTGTTATGACAAAAATACCATAAACTAGGTGGCTTACAACCAACAGAAATTTATTTCACACAGTTCCCGAGGTCAGGAAGTCCAATGTGAAGGCACCATCAAATTCAGTGTCTGGTGAGGGCCAGTTCCATCTTGCTGTGTCCTCACATGCCGGGAGGGATAAACACTCTAATCCCATTCATGAGAGCTCTGCCCTCCTGACCTACTCACCTCTCCAAAGCCTCACCTCTGAATACCATCACAGTGGGACAAGAATTTCAACATGAATTTCGGAGGGACACAAGCATCCAGACCACAGCCAGCACCTACTGCGTGCTGGGGGATGAATGCTGGGGATGCAAAGGGGGACCAGACACTGTGTACAACCAGAGGCGCTCACTTTCAACTCAGGGAGGTGATATCAACAGCAACAGTAATGATGATAGCAAACACATGACAGTAATGTGCCAGACACTATTCTTTTTTTTTTTTTTTTTGAGATGGAGTGCTCGCTAGCCCAGGCTGAGTCTAGCCCAGGCTGGAGTGCAATGGTGCAATCTCGGCTCACTGCAAAGTTCGCTTCCCAGGTTCAAAGGATTCTCCTGACTTAGCCTCCCAAGTTGCTGGGATTACAGGCATGAACCATCATACCCAACTAATTTTGTATTTTTAGTAGAGACAGGATTTCACCATGTTGGTCAGCCTGATCTTGAACTCCTGACGTCAAGTGATCCACCCACCTCGGCCTCCCATAGTGCTGGGATTACAAGCGTGAGCCACTGCACCAGGCCGTAGACACTGTTCAAAGTACTTTACATGTACTAACTCAATTAATCCTCACAACAATCCGATGAAGGAGGTATTGTTACTATTGGCCGCATTTGACAGAGGAGGAAACTGAGGCTTTTTACATCACTATTTCCTGTCTCTTTACCCACCCGAGCAACTCCTCCGGGACAGCACGTGTCCATACCATCCCCTTCTGCAGCCCAGGGCCTCACGGGCTGGTTCCCTCCCCACAGGGGCTTGCACTAGATCATCACGCTTCTCCCTGCTGGCCTCTGCATTCTGTGTGTCTGCTTCTGAGGATTACACATCTAGCGACACTCTCTAGTATCCCACTGATCTTTTGGCAGGTGTTTTGACTTAATTCATATTGAATTTGGGGACTTCTGTGTCTTTCTCCAGGAACTGCTGTCCAAAGAGCAGTGCCAAGTTCCCTACCTCGGTCTTGGCAATGAGTTTTTGAACCTAAATCTGTGATTTCACATTTATCGCCATCACGTGTCATTCGCTGGATTCAGTCTGTTGTTACAGTTGATGGAGATCATGTCGAATTACGATGGTACATTCAGCATATTGGTTATGTCTCCTGGCCCTGGGTCAGCTGCAGTCTTCATCCACACAGGTGACAAGTAGTTGAATGGGATGGAGTGCTGTGTTCCTCCACTAGAGACCCTTTCCCAGATTGACCTCAGTTTTTTAATTGACAACCTTGGTTGTACTGGAGCTGAGTCCTGAGTGGTGCCATGCATCATTTTGCGGGGCACAGTGTTCCAGGTAGAGGGAACAGCAAATGTAGAGGGAACAGCAAATGCAAAGGCCCTGAGGTGGGAACAAGCTTACTGCATTTCAAGGACAAAAAGAAGGCTGGTGTAGGTTGAGTGGTGTGAACAATGAAGACATTGGGCAATACGGTCACCGAAGTCATCAGATTCAACCCTTTAGGGCTTCAGAGACCATATAAAGAATTCCGATATTGATCTAAGTGTGATGTGAAGCTATATGAAGATTTTATTTTGTTTTGTTTGAGATGGAGTCTCGCTGTCACCCGGGCTGAAGTGCAGTGGCTCGATCTCAGCTCACTGCAACCTCTGCCTCCTAGGTTCAAGCAGTTCTCCTGCCTCAGCCTCCCAAGTAGCTGAGATTACAGGTGCGCACCACCATGCCCGGCTAATTTTTGTATTTTTAGTAAAGGCGGGGTTTTACCATGTTGTCCAGGCTGGTCTCGAACTCCTGACCTCAAGTGATCCTCCCACCTTGGCCTCCCAAAGTGCTGGGATTACAGGCGTGAGCCACCACGCCCGGCCTATTTGAGCAGGGAAGTGATGCAGCCTGGTTTATGTTTCAGAAAAACAACCCTGGCCACTGTGTGCAGAGTGGACTGCAGGGGAAAGGACAGAAGCAGGAAGAGAATTTGCAGCCTTGTGGAGGTTTTGGAATGAGACTGTGGTGAGCAAGGACACTGGAGATCCAGTTGGTTCAATGCCAAGAGTTTAACTCTGAAATCAAATAACCCTCTGCCTGCCAGGCCTTGAGCCCAGTGTAGGATCCCTGGTGACCTGGCCTTGGTCATTCCACATAGACAGTTACCTGAAGATATAAAGGAATGAGTAGGCTGGGTGCGGTGGCTCACACCTGTAATCCAAGCACTTTGGAGGCCAAGGTGGGCAGATCACCTGAGGTCGCGAGTTCAAGACCAATCTGACCAACATGGTGAAACCCCGTCTTTAAAAAAAAAAAAAAAAAGGAATGAGTGGACCCTTCTATCACTAAAGCAGGCCTCTCTAAGAGGTAGACTGCAAGGCAAGCTTGGGGTTGGCATTCTGGACTCTCCCTTTTTGCAGAGAAGAGTCTGCCTCTGCAAAGAGAGGTCCCTCCTGAGCCTTAGGTCACTCGGAAAGCCTTTAGTGGCCTTTGCTCTTGTCATGCAGCTGAATTTCCGGGGCTCTGACTCCCTGTGATCAGGGGTAGGCAGCCCTGGACCGTAGCTTTACTTTGGGGACCAGATGGGTCTATGGGTACCTACTCACAGTCAACCTGCTTTGGCAAGTGAGGTGCTTTCAGGGATGTCCCTTGGAATCCTGACTGCCACTTTCCTTAACCTCTCTGAGCCTTAGTTTCTTTTATCAGTAAAATGGGATCCCAATGTCTGCTTAGTGGACTGTGGTAGGGACCACATGGCAGAATCACTTAGCAGTGTCTGCCTGTGCTCAGAACTTGTAAATATTCTTTTTATTATTACACGGTACCATCAAGCAAGCTGTGAAGAGGCTCTATCCCCTTTCCTGCCCCTCCTTAAATAGGAGGGTGACTGACATGCCTCCTACCCTGTACAGTCTCCACGTCAGCAGCACCCCATTATCTCCCTGGGCCCTCACCACACCCAGATGAGGAAGCAGAGGTCAGAGGGATCCTGGATTCGCCCAGCAACTCAGCTAGAAAGTGGCACAGCCAGGACGTGAATGTGGTTTTCTGAGTCCGGGTCCCTGGTCTTCTCCTCTTGCCTAGGCCACTGACTTTCAAAGTGATCTTTTCTTATTTGTTTGTTTGTTTTTGAGATGGAGTCTTCCTCTGTTGCCCAGGCTGGAGTACAGTACCACAGTCTGGGCTCACTGCATCCTTCACCTCCCAGGTTCAAGCAATTCTTTTGCCTCAGCCTCCCAAGCAGCTGGGATTACAGGTGCATGCCACCACCCCCGGGTAATTTTTGTATTTTTAGTAGAGATGAGGTTTCACCATGTTGGCCAGGCTGGTCTCAAACTCCTGAGCTCAGATGATCCGCCTGCCTCAGCCTCCCAAAGTGCTGGGATTACAGACATCAGCCACCATGCCCAGCCCAAAGTGCTCCTTTCTATCCCCAGGATTCGAGGGTGGCAGCTAAAGGACCAACTGTGAATGTGTGTGTAGCCCCTGCCTCCCTTTCCTCTTCAAGCAGAGGTGTTCAATGTATTACAGTTATTTCTGTTTAATACATTAGACACAAGCCTGAGATTTCATTTGAAGAAAGGAGTTGGCTTTTCTAGTAAACCCTGAGTTCTAGGCCAGGTCCCCTGGTAGCTGCTGGATCTATTTGCTTTTCAGTGTTAGTGTCCAGGTGCACTTTACAGTTGTGGCTGAGCTGTTGAAAGTGTGCACTCCAAAGTCAAGTTTAAAAATGAGCCCCCCACCTGCCCAGTTGGGGAATCTTGGGTGAGCGCTTAGGCTCACAAGCCTGCTGTGAGGAGTAAATGAGCTTTCAAGCAAAGTGCCTGGCCTGCAGAAAAAGCTCAATAATGGCTCTTCTTATGAGAAGCCCTAAGTGAGAAACTCATGCTTTATCTGGAGGAAGGAACCATTGACAGTATCATCTCAGATATCGTAATGCCATTTGGCAGGAGCTGTCGATGTTTTGGGGTGAGCTGGGGGACAAGCGGTCCCAGGGCCCCCTCCATGATGCTTAGCTTCCTTTAGGGTGGGGTCTGCTCAGGTCTCTCACCCTCTGCAGCCAGACCCGGGGCTGGGAGGCTGGGGTGGGAAGCAGGCGGTGGAGAGTGTTTTGCTGGCAGCTTGGCAGCCAGGGCTTATCTGTAAAGGCCATTCCCCCAGGAGCTGGGATGGTTTAACAGATTATCTGGAACAATGACTAATTAGGAACTAAGCTTTTTGGCAGGAAGTCTTTCATTATAAGTTTGGTAAAGTTTCACAGGCTGCGCTGGTCTCTGGGCTCGATAGGGAGGCTTCTCCGTCCAGGCCTGAGAACAGGGAGGCCTTCTGAGCCTGGGCTCCCCTAACTCAGGCCCCCATCTCCACCTCTGCCCTGACTCACCTGGAAGACTTAACAAAACAGACAGCCATTCGGGAGGTCACCAGGCCAAAGAAACAAAAGGTACCCAGGTCCTGACTCATTCCTGTGATTTTAGGCAAGCCCCATCTCTCTCTGGGCCTGGTTTTCCTCACCGCAACAAGGAGGGGTGGCCACAGAATTCTAGACTGCTTCAGTGACAGAACCAGAGCGAACTTTCCAGACCCAAGATGGCGGCAGGCTTGGTACGGCCAGATCCTCGGTGCCCCTCCGGCTCCCCAGACCCTCCTTTCCTGTGCTGAGATCTCAGGCTGCTCTTCTCAGCCGCTGGGCGCCCACCTGGCTCCTGTTGCCAGGGCCAGCCTTGGAAAGCACATTCCCCCTTTCCAGTTCTATTTGAGTCAGGTAGCTTTCTGGCCTCTAATTTTAATGCATGACACTGGTGAACAGGAGTCATGAGGGGTCAGGGCTGGGCTCTGCAGCAAGGCTTTTAGAATCCCCAATTAAGGAGCCATCAGTAAAATATGAAAAGCACAGGGGGAGCTACGGCTAGGGAAGGTGAGCAGCTTGTCAGTTCCAGACTCCAGTCCCACCGGCACAGCCCCTGGGGCTTTGCAGCTGGAGGATGGCTCCGAAGCTCCATCCATCCCTAATTTGTAAAAAGGCAAGAGCTGCCTAAATCCAGGGCCGTGAAGATTGTTCAGGCTTGCAGAGAGCCGCCCACTCATGCCTGAGGTAGGGACCGTGGTGAGCACGAGGGACGCTCTGCCTTCTTCACTCCTGGGAGTCCCGGCCGTTCCTCGCCCAACACGGGTTGCCTCTGGGAGAGCTCCTCTGGCCTCCAAGAGCTCCGTGACTTCCTTGGTAAAGTGGGGGTGATCATAATTTCATCACCACGGGGTCATTGGAGGGGTTAAGTGAGATCGTGGATGTGCGGAAGTGTTTTGAAGATGAGAAGCCAGAATGCCGAGCGGAAGGAGGAGGAGGATCCGGTGGAAGAAAGAAACTTGAGTAGGGGCATCCACAGGCTTCTGGGTGGACCAGGGCTCCACTCAGCACTGGGAGCCCCACCGGACTGGGGTACCCATCAGCGTCTGTTTCCTAATTAGCTGTGCCACCGTGGTCAGAACAGCCCCCACTCCCACCTTCTCTGCCTTTGCTTTCTCATTGGTTAATGGAGAACATTTGGTTCCTTCCAGCTCTAAAATCAAGTCCTAGGTCAATGGGAGTTTTTTTGGTGGTGGTTTTGTTGCGGACGTTGTTTGTTTCTGAGACAAGGTCTGGCTCTGTCGCCTCGGCTGGAGTACAGTGGCGCGATCATGGCTCACTGCAGCCTCCGTCTCCTGGGCTCAGTTGGCCTTTCTGCCTCAGCCTCCCAATTAGCCGGGACTACAGATGTGCGCTTCCACGCTTGGCTAATTTTCCTGTTTTTTGTAGAGATGGGGTCTCACTATGTTGTCCAGGTTGATCTTGAACTCCTAGGTTCAAGCCATCCTCCTGCCTCCCAAAGTGCTGGCCCAACTTGTTAATCAACATTTTTAAAAGGAAATCACAGGAGAATCGAAGATTCTCTCTCTCTCTCTCTATCTCTCTCTCCTTCTCTCTCTCTCTCTCCTTCCCTCCCTCTCTCTCCTCTCTCTGTGTGTGTAGGGGCTGCAGGGAAAGGGATAGAGGCTGAGCAGGGTGTTAGGTCAAGGACACTCACTTCCTGACCTAATCTAGGGGTCCACCCAGACCCAGGGGAAGCGTTCACAAGGGAGCAGGCACAGTGAGCCCAAAAGTTCAGTGACTACGCTGGGGAGTAGAGAAACTACAGGAATGAAAACTGGGTCAGACCTAGTCCCGCCTCCATTGGCAGTATAAGCCTCTTACTGATCAGTAACGATATCAACTTCTTATTGATTTGAAGCCAGCCTGCCTGGGTTTGAATCCTATTCCTGTCACCTGCTAGCTGTGTGACCTTGGGCAAGTCTCTCAATCTCTCTGATGCTTATCTTAATTTACTTAACTTTAAAGTGGGGATAATAACAGTTCTGCCTCAGAAGGTTGTTGTGAAGCTTAAATGAATGACTAGATGGATAATAACACTTCGTGCCTGGCACACAGTAGGGCTCCGTGAGGGTTACTATCAGTATTGGAGACCACTCTGCAGCAAACCCTGCCTGCAATGCTTCCTGCGTGTCCCTTTCATCTTCCCCCTGGAGGAAGGAATGATTTACTGTTTTAGCAACAGGGAGGTGCATCCTCTTAGGGAGTGTCTCAGACAGATGGGCCCACCCTGGCCCTGGGCCCCCGTGTCCTGCAGCCATGGGCATTTGTGGGGAGCTGACTCAGGTGCTGGGAGATGTCCTTGTGCTGTCTGTTGTCGCTGCCTCCCAGCTGGTGGGTGACGAGGAGGAAGAAGGGACCCAGATTTTAGAAATCAGGAAGCAACAGAGAGAGCACCTCTTCCTGGGCTGCCTTTCTGCACATCCTAGTCTGTGAGCAGGGCTGAGCAGGTGGACCTCTCCCTTACTTTCACCACGTGGCTCCCATGTCCAAGGGCTCCTCCTGCCTTCCATTTCCTTCCCTGCGGGTGGCCACAGTGAGTTTCTTCTCTAAGCCCCAGGTCTTTAAGAAAACCTTAGGTTTTCTGCTGCCTTTTTTCTAACGAAGGCCTGGAGTACTGAGGACCCTGATGTTGGGGGGAGCCTGTTGGGAGGGTAGGGCCCGGATCTTGATGGAGAAGTTGGTTTGTTCAAGCAAAGGGCCAGCCCCGCATTTGCCTCCAATCTCACCCCACATGCAGAAGATATCTAGAGAGGAACCACGGAGAGTTGGGGCTTTCGGGAGACCCCTTTAGATGGAGGACAGAAACCCTCTCAGGTGTGGAAGGTGAGCAGGGAAGAGTGGAAGCTGAATAGGAAATGTTACTGGCAGGACTGGGAGCATCGTAGAGATAAAGCTGAGATTCAAGGCTTGGGAGATGAACACACTTCCTGGGTGACTGGACCAGAGCTAGGGATGTAGAAAGAACCGGAGGGTGGGATCGCTCATGTACAGAGCATGTTTTATGTCCCAGGCTCTCTTCTAAGTATATTATGTAAATCAAATCATTTAGGCCTCCAACAACCCCATAACGTGTAGATAAATTGCCATTCCCATTTTACAGAAGAGGCAATTGAGGCACGGGGGGTAAAGGCATTTATTTGTCCAAGATCACATAACCAGGGAGCAGCAGAGCCAAAATTTGAACCCAGAAGCCTGACCACAGACTCTGCACTATTAACGACTTCACTTTACTGCTTTATGTGGGAAACCCTAATATCTGTCTTCAAAGCTAGTACCAGTGATTTTTTTTTTTTTTTTTTTTTTTTTTAGAGAAAGTCTTGGTCTGTCGCCAGGCTGGAGTGCAGTGGCACGATCTCAGCTCACTGCAATTTCTGCCTTCCGGGTTCAACGATTCTCCTGCCTCAGCCTCCTGAGTAACTGGGACTACAGGCACGTGCCACCATGCCTGGCTAATTTTTTTTTTTTTTTTGTATTTTTAGTAGAGATGGGGTTTCACCATGTTGGCCAAAATGGTTTCGATCTCCTGACCTCGTGATCTGCCTGCCTCGGCCCCCAAAGTATTGGGATTACAGGCATGAGCCACCATGCCCAGCCGAGGACCAGTGATTCTTAAAGCTTTTTAAAGACACGCTTCTCTTTGAGAAACTGATATAAACCTTGGCTGTTCTC
This sequence comes from Cheracebus regulus, assembly GCA_963574635.1. NCBI lineage: Eukaryota > Metazoa > Chordata > Mammalia > Primates > Pitheciidae > Cheracebus > Cheracebus regulus. Next base: position 148,292 of record CAUYQU010014266.1, on the reverse strand, counting down.
CCCAGAAAATGCAGACATGTACAGACATTTGCATTCAATTTCAGGATGTCACAAACCCACATAAAGCCCAGGTTAGGAGCCTCAAACCCCGACTCTAATTTAGGAATTTTTCTTCCACGGCCCTCACTCTGGCACCTTTGTGAATGTGGCCAAAATGGCCACTTTCTACAATGTGGAGGAGGCTGAGGTCGGGGTCACAAGGCCCCTGAGAGCCCCCACTGAGGCTTGTAGGTGGGACAGCAGTGCTGAGACCCCTCATCCCAAAGAGCTGGCACAGGACATTGGTATCTTGGCTGTGTGATCAGGAGTCATGCACTTTCTTGGTGGCATGAATGTCACACAGTGGAGTCTGAGCAGAATAGGGTGGGGGCAGGGGCTGTCTTGGTTTATCTTCAGTTGAGTTGGAAATTGTATGTGTGTGAACATGTTTGTGAGAAATAAATTATATCAGTGAGGGTCCCAGCAGGAAAGCGAAACTCAGAGGGTTTAACTGGAGAGATTTCAATGGAGGGATTTCTCTCAAAGGTGTGGATGAGCTTGGGGAAATCCACAAGGAATAGAGCACCACCTGGAAACTTGCAACAGCAGGGAGTTGATACCAACCGGGCTGGCCACTGCGGTGAAGGAGGCAGTGCTGTTCTCTGAGTGGGAGATGGAGGGCCTGCCTGGTGGGGGCTGCGGTCCTGGAGGGAAGCAGCCCCTCCCGGAACCACGGTCCTGAGGCTGGGCAGGAGTGGGAAGAAATACACCAACCTTTGTCTCTTCCCAACTCCCATCTGCCCGTGTCTCCCACCGGCCAAACCCCACTGGAAGCCCCGGGGTGAGGAAATGATAGTGACGCTGTTCAAAGGGAAGCGATCTCCTATAGGATGAAGGTTGGAGCTGGGGCGGGCAGCAGACAGCAGCAGGAGACTCCGCAGCCTCCAAATCAGCCCAGGCCCAATCGCCAACCCCAACCTCGAGAGCCCCCTCCAGGCTGGGAGGCCGGTGTCTTGACAGAGGCTGGCTCCTCCTGGCCTCGTAGTTGGATGTGGGGCAGGAAGACCTTGCTTGCCCAGCCTGGGTTCCCAACCTCAGCCCTGCTCTGGGCTTCAGTCCCTCTGAGGGCAGTTTGGCGACACTGCTGCCCACCTGCCCCATACATCCCGACTCTCCTGTGTAGCGGAGCCCCAGGGAGTCACCTAATTTAGTCCCCAAAGAAGTTTCAAGTCTGCCCCCATTTAGGGGGCCTCCCTGGAACTGAGGGTATGTAATTAATGCTGCTTAATTGATATTCATGGAGCTTAGTCATGGAGGTTTTAGCAAACCTTGGGAGCATCTTTTGGGGCGTGTCAGAAGCTTTTTCCACTGGGTTTTGTTGCCAGGGAGAGCCTTTCGGAAGGCAAATTCCCTCATTTCCAGGCTTCCTTCTCATTTGTACATTTTCTTTCCTTCTGCTCAGTAGGAGGCCATCTCAGCCCCAGGGGTCAGGGAGGTCCCCTGTCACCTCCCTTGTCACTCAGCCTCCTGCCCAATTTTCGTCCCCCAGCCTCTCCAGTGTACACATGCCCACCTTTCCTAACAATTCTCTAGGGCTCTGTGCACCCCCTCCTGCATGCAGCCTTCTGGGCATCCTTCAGCCTTTGTTCATCAGAATTCCTGTGCTTACCAGTGTTTGGTGGTCCATGCCCCAGGCTGTGAGCACTGTGAGGGTCCCCCACTCCCAGCACCCTCAGGGGCCAAGGTGTGGACAGAGGGGCTCAGAATGGCTTGGAAGCATGGGCAAGCACGCCCCGGGCGCTGGCAGAATGAACAGGGCTGGCTGCGCGCCGCCTTACGGGTGGTGAGGGGTTAACCCCCACCGCTCCTTCTCTAGGCAGTATTTGCTGCACAGCAGTTAGACTGCATGCCTTCCTGGGGTTCCCAGTGTTCGGGTGCTAACATCTCATCTCTCCAAGTCCCTTCTGGCTTGAAAACTCTTTAAGTCTATGAAGAATGAAATACAGCAGCCAAATTGATTTTTTTCCCCAACGTCTCTTCAGTTGTGTTCCTGCCATCATTAGTGGGGTGTAAATTGGGCCTGACAGGACCTGGTGGCTTCTCAGACTTTAAAACCCAAGTTTTAGCATTTTTTCCGCCTTTGTTATTCGTTCAAGTAATGAAGGCTATAAAACATCTTCAGTAAGTCCCCAGATTGTGGATTTTGTGGTTGTTTGTGATCTGCATGTCATAACTACCTCTGAGTCTTAGTAATCTGTCACTGTCCGTGTGCCCCCTTTCCTGCTCTAGGAGATATTGGGGGTGGGCTTGGAGTTCCCCTCCATGTCTTGTTTCCAGGGGAACTCCATTTTCTTCTTAGGCAGAATAAATCTCTAGGGTATTCCCCTCTATTGAAGCTTCAAGTGCCATTTTAAAAGCAGCCTTGTCATCTCCCTTAATGGGTGTTTTCCTTGGAGCCTATGCTGGGGGTGGGGCGGGTGGGGAGGGAAGCTGTAGAAAGAATGCCTGTTCCTGGGCTGGGGCTCATCTAAAATCCTGCGAGAGGGATGCTTGGAGGTTGTTGAAGGAGGAAGGCAACGTATTGAGAGGAAGGAAGGAAGGCCCTTCCTTACGGGAGGATTTTTCTCTAACCTGGGTGTTTACGTGGAATATTTGGCAGGAAAACCATTCAGAGACATGTTCCTTTTGTCTGAAGGAAGGAGATGTGAATTAAGAATTCAAGCAGGAGAGGAGAATGCAGGAACTCTTTAAGAATACGGGTTATGCGTTGTAGAATTGTTATTGAATTTAGGGGGCGGGACGGGAACCCAGTCTCATTCAATTCGATGTCCTCTCCATTGCTTGACGCATACTGGGACTGGTATAAATGCCTGTGAAGTAAACTTCATCTTTATTTGATTTTCATAATGCTTGATGACTCCTCACAGTTAGATGCAGTACAAATATAATGGGCTTTGGAATTAGATATACCTGGGTTTAGGTCCCAGCTCTGCCTTGCTGTGTGATCTTGGGCAAGTTACTTAATCTCTCTGATTCTCAGTTTCCTCATTTGTACAATGGGTAATAACTCGCAGGATTTTTGTGAGAATGGAATGAGATCACTTAATGATCCACTTAACCTACTGAGCATTCAGTAGGGGCTCAGTAAATGTTAGTTTTCTTCCTTCTTCCTGCTGTAGTCTCATTCATTAGTGGTTCTCAACTCCATCTGCACATTACAATCACCCAGGGAACTTTCAAAAAGCACAGTTGTTCAGGCCCCACCCACTGAGATTTGGATTTAATTGGTCTGTGGTGTGGCTTGAGCATGTGTATTTTTAAAAGGCACCTGTTCAAGTGTATATTTTTTAAAATGGTAAAATCATGACTGCCATACAGGTATAAAATTGGCATGACAAATACTGATTATCAAAGCTTGCTCATTAATGAGGAAATCAGTAAGACGTTGCAACCTGTCCAAATAATTCAAACAACACGCACATATAGGCTATCAGGAATGCTAAGATGAATTTACACATGGATGCAAAGTTGCTCAATATCCATACGGCACAAAATGTTTAAAACCGCTCCTGGTGCATTGTGTGTGTTCAATAAACGGTAGCTGTGATGATCTAAGCCTGCGACTGCGTATTAAACACTGTGTTAAGTCCTGGGCTACAAAGATGTGGAGAGCTTGGATTCTCCTGCTGCTCGAGAAGCCCACAGCTAGAGGGGTAGAAGGAGACTCAGTAGATCATGCTCAGGCCGAGCAGTAAGTGCAGCCTCAGAGATGCACGAGGACTATGGGCGCACACAGGAGGGGCGAGGGGGTGGAGAACAGGATGTCGCGGGAGCCGAGGCTCCAAGCATTGGGAATCGGTGCATGTGGGGGGCCCATTCGGAGGCTGCCATGGTAGTCGAGGTAAGAAAGTGATGAGGCCAGACCAAGGCCACAGCAGAGGAAGAGATTTAGCTGATGAGATTGATTGGAGCATGAGACTGACTCGCCAAGGGAGTGACGGACAAGAAGATGCCAAATCTAGTGCTCCTCAGATGACTCCTCGCCTGCTTGAATTAAGAATTTGAGCAGGAGACGAGAATGCAGGAACTCTCAGTGAGTTGAAGTCTTTCTCTGTTGCCCGGGCTGGAGTGCAGTGGTGTCATCTCAGCTCGCTGCAAACTCCACCTCCTGGGTTTAAGTGATTCTCCTGCCTTAGCCTCCTGAATGTTTGGGACTATAGGTGTGTGCCATCACACCCAGCTCATTTTTTGTATTTTTTTTTAGTAGAGATGAGTTTTCACTGTGTTGGCCAGGGTGGTTTCAAACTCCTGACTTTGCTCTGCCGCCTCAGCCTCCCAAAGTGCTGGGATTACGAGTGTGAACCACCGCGACCCAGCCCTTTGGAAGTTTCTAACTTAATTCAGAGGAGGAGGGACACTCAGGGTAAGCCCCAGGTAACCCAGGGACTCGCCTACCACACGTGTGAGAGGACCATGTGCTGGCATTTTCCTGGACTGCAGAGCCCCATCAAGGAAGACTGGCATTGTGACACTTAGGATTATTAAGAAGGATTAACAGTCCATTTGAAATATTTTGCGTTGTACCTGGCTGTCTTACTAACTTTGAGTCTCTGGCAAATATTGTAAGTAACAGAGCCCCTGCCTTCATGGAGCATACAGTGTGGTGGGTTTTTTGTTCATTTGTTTTTGTTTTTAGAGACAGGGTCTCTCTCTACTGCCCAGGCTGGACTGCAGTAGTGTGATCATCACTGCAGCGTCACCCTCCTGGGCTCAATAATCCCCCCACCTCAGCCTTCTGACCCCAGGTGCATGCTACCATGACTAGCTAATTTTTTTTTTTTTTTTTTGAGACAGAGTCTTGCTCTTGTCACCCAGGCTGGAGTGCAGTGGTGCGATCTTGGCTCCCTTCAATCTCCGCCTCCCGGGTTCAAGCAATTCTACTGCCTCAGCCTCCCGAGTAGCTGGGATTATAGGCACCCACAACCACGTCTGGCTAATTTTTATATTTTTAGTAGTGACGGGGTTTTACCATGTTGGCCAGGCTGGTCTGGAACTCCTGACCTCAGGCGATCTGCCTGCCTCGGCCTCCCAAAATGCTGAGATTATAAGTGTGAGCCACCGTGCCCGGCCGTTTTTTGTTTTTTAATTGTGGGAAAAGAGCACACATCATAACTATTTATTTATTTACATATTTAAAGACAGTCTCATTCTGTCACCAGGCTGGAGTGCAGTGGCACAATCTTGGTTTACTGCAAACTCTGCCTCCCAGGTTCAAGTGATTCTCCTGCCTTAGCATCCTGAGTAGCTGGGATTACGGGCACGCACCAGCACACCCAGCTAATTTTTGTATTTTTAGTAGAGACAGAGTTTCACCGTGTTGGCCAGGATGGTCTCGATCTCCTGACCTCACTATCCCCCTGCCTTGGCCTCCCAAAGTGCTGGGATTACAGACGTGAGCCCCCGCGCCTGGCTGCATCATAACCAATTTTAAGTGCATACAGTTCAGTAGAGTTACAAATGTATTTGCATTGTTGTGAAACAGGTCTTTAGAACGTTTTCATCTTGCAAAACTGAAACCCTATACCCATTAAACAATTCCCCTATGCCCCTCCACCCTGCCCCTGGGCACTGCCAGTCTATTTTCTTCGTAAATGAATTTGTCCACTTTAGATACCTCCTATAAGTGGATTCATACATGATCTGTCCTACTGTGACTGCCTGATTTCACTTAGCATAATGTCCTCAGGGTTTGTCCATGTTGTAGCACATGAGAGGATTTCCTTCCTTTCTTCAGGCTGAATGATAGTCTGTTATAAATGCATGGTTTTAAACTTCACCTCTTAGTCCCTCGCCCCTTTCCGAAACAAAAATTTTGCTCTAAATGTCTACTGTACGGAGCAGATATAAAAGAGAGCTGCTTTGATGGGATGGTTGGCCTGGAATCATGCCCTCTCTGCCCTCCTTTATGGCCTGTGGAGCCTCCGAGGAACTTAGATCCCAGTGGACCACCACCCAGTCCAGTGCTTCTCAAAGTGGAGTCCCCAGACCCACGGCATCAGCGTCACCTAAGGACTTTTAAAATGCAGAATCCCAGGTTCCATTCTAGACCTACTGAGTCAGAACCTCTGGAGTGAGGCCTCCACAATCTGTATCAAGTCTTCTAGGTGATTCTGATGCCCAAAGATAGGGGAGCGACTTGGCCTAAAGTCATTTGCGAAGTTGACTGAGATTCAATTATTGAGTGCCTGTTATGTACAAAACTCTAGAATGTCAGCTGTAAGGGAAACCAAGACAATGAAGTCTCTGAATTAGATAGCTATTGCTGAGGAACAAATAACCCCAGGGTTTAGTGGTTTAAACAGCTGGCAGGAATCTGAGTGCGGCTTTGCTGGGTCCTCTGGCTTAGGGTCTTTCACAAGGTCACAGTGAGGGTGTTGTCTGGCTTCTCAATCATCAAGATTCCACCTGGCAAGATTTGCTTGCAAACTCACCCAGTGGCCGTTGGCAGGATTTAATTCTTGTAGATGGGTGGACTGACAGCCACTGCTCATCACGGGTGTCAGCCCTCCTTTCCTTGCCACGCTCTTCGTCAGGCAGCTCACAACAGGGCAGCTGGTTTTATCAAAGTAGGCAAGCAAGACAGAGCAAGAGAGGGTGCCCAGACAGAAGTCATAGTTGTTTATAACATAACCTTGGAAGTGACATCCTATGACTTGTGTGATATTCTGTTCAGTACAAGAGTGTCACTAGGTTCAGCCCATATTCAACAGGAGGTGATTACCTAGGGCATGAATACCAAAAGGTGGGGATCTTTTAGGAGGTGGCCTCCTACAGTCTCTGCCTCTGCCCTTGTGTTCGCGATTGGAGAATTGAATAAGTACACCCCTCATTGTGGAATCAGTTCTCAGAACGGTGGTCATGGAGTGGGCACAAGTTCGGTGGGGGCTCAGAGAAATAAAACTCTCCGGTTGGAGGAATCAAGAAGGCTTCCTGGAGGAGGTGGCATTTACATTAGGCCTTGAAGGAATAAGGATATGCCACTGGCAGAGACGGGGAGGCCAGATGAAGGCAAGGGCCTGCTCAGGTCAGCTTGCATGGATATGGGGAGAAGTCGTGTGGGTTGGAGCCATCCTGAACATGGCTTCCATTCAGATGGAAGAACTCACGCCTTGATTGGAGGGGGTGGAGGTCAGGAGTCCGGAGAGGCAGGGCTTTCATAACTGCCAGAACCAGGACTAAGGGGCCCTGAGCTCAGTGCTCTCCCCTGCCCCGCCAGCCCTGCCGTGAGGTTCACACTCCGTCTTCTCTTGCAGTTCGGGCGCACTGAAGTCATCGACAACACGCTCAATCCCGACTTCGTGCGCAAGTTCATTGTGGATTACTTCTTTGAGGAGAAGCAGAACCTCCGTTTTGACCTGTAAGTGGAAGATGGTGCTAAAGATGCAGCCACGTGGGGAGGAAGACTGCTGGGAGGTGGGACCACAGGCCTGCGGTTGAGGGAGGTGGGAGGAGCTGAGATGGTAGCAGAAGCCCAGGGTTGATAATTAGCTGAAGTGATAATTAGCTGAAGTCCACCTGCACCCTTACCAGGAGAGATGGACACGGGGAGGAAGAGAGAGAACAATGACCCTCCCCCTAGTTTGTCTCAGTTAAGTTGGCCATTGGGCAAGCTGCTTGGGGCTGGGGGATGTCCGCTGAAGAAAGATCCTGAAGGCAACTCTTGACTATGCCTCTGGGAGCCCTTTTCTCCCCTAGTAACCGGGAGATACTCACTGACTGCTTCCTCTATCCAAGCGTGTCCTGGGAGAGGGTTCCCTGCAGCCTCCCCTCCTGCTGAGGTGGCCTGGCTGCTGGGGCTCAGGCATCTGGCGTCCATCAGAAGATGAGGGTCCCCTTCTCCTGACACTGGAGATCAGGGTGGGATTTCAGGCTTGGTGAACAGGCAGGGGAGTCTGTGGTGTTGTTTTATGGGGTATGGAATGGTTTAAAAAGTCTTTGCCCCACAGAAGAGTGGTCAGAGTGGGAAAGAAGGGCTTTGGGAACTTAGGGAGCAAAGGAAAGAACGCAGTGGAAGGAAATGGCTTTGGAGGGAGTGGTGGGAGACCTTGAAGCTGAGGAGAGTCGACACAGCCCATTGTAGAGAAGTCACCTGGTGACATTTTGGAGAGGGCTAATAAGAGAGTGACCAAGCTTCAGCAGGAGTCATCTGGCCCTGGCATGGCTGTTTGGCTGCGGAGATGCCAGTGGGTAGGTGGGAGACGCTGGGGGAAGGTTGCAGGTGAGGCCCCAGGTGAGCAGGCCCCAGGTGAGCGGAGGAGCCCAGCTGCAGCATCACCCTGCCTGCAGGCGGCTGAGGTGACGGTGTTAATGCCGCCCTCCTTCTTGAGTGACCAAGCCCGGGGGCAAGCTGGGCAGGCCTGGGTAAGGTGAGGCCGTAAGGGAAGGTCAGAAGCCAGGTATTAGCTCCACAGGCAGCCAAGCCTTGGCTTCAAGGAGCAAAGATGGGGAACTCTACAAGTGAAGGGAGTGAAAGGTAAGGTGGCTCGGCCACCTGTGACACAGCCGGGATGACAGAGCTCACTGATTTATTTTTTTTCCATTTTTAATGAGGTATAACATATATAGAGTGAAGTGCATAAATTTTAGTGACTACTCCATGATCCATTTTTACATCCATTTCCACCCCTCTGCCCATCACCCAGACCAAGGACAGAACATGTCCAGCACCCAGAAGGCTCCCTTTCATGCCCTCCAACCATTACTCCTAGAAATAGTCACTGTGTTGGGACCTGTTTTTGGGGGGACAGGAACCCTGATTCAACTTGAGAATGCAGGCAGGGTTGGGAGGAACACCCGCAGCTGCCTTCATCATTTCTCTGTATTCCCTGCAGATACGACGTTGACTCTAAGAGTCCTGATTTATCCAAACACGTGAGTTCTGCCAGTGACTGCTCAGCGATTCCGTGGTTTCTGAAATGCCGTCCTTTGGCTGGGCCAGGGGCTTTGCTGTGGTGGAATGTGTGTCTGACACTGCGTCCTGTCATTTTGGGGCCCTCACACTTCCAGGGGTTGGGCAGTGGGGGAGGTGGGGTAGCTGTGAGCAGAGCGAGTGACACTGGTCTCTTCTGTTCCCCGGATATGCAGGATTTCCTGGGTCAGGCCTTCTGCACACTTGGAGAGATTGTGGGGTCCCCTGGGAGCCGCCTGGAGAAGCCCCTCACGTGAGTGTCTGGGTTGCTTTCCCAGTGGTGGGCCAACTTCCTGCCCACTCTGCTGGGGGCTGACTCAGGGCAGAGGCAAAGCAGTCAGCTGACTATGACTGGCATATGCAGGGTTATTAGGAATAAAGAGACCCCATGCCTCCTGCTGTCACCATGGAGCTTCTAACCCAGGTTTTTCAGGGGAACCCAGGCTGGGTTATTAGACCCTATAATCCTGGGAAGGCCCAAGACACCATCTAGTTTATTCCCACACTGACCCCTATCATAGTGCAGAAGAAGAAATTGAAGCCCACAGAGGGGAAGTGACTTGCCCAAGGACACACAGCTAGAAGTGGGAGAGCTGGAATTTGAACCCAGGGCTCTACTCACATAGTATATTCCTAAAATTGTTCAGAGCTTGTAGGCCAGAGCTGGGTACAATGAGGCCCCTCCCATCCCATCCTGTCCCTGACAGTCTGCATTATAGGACTTTAATTTTAGGCAAAGGCTGTTACTCTGAAGCAGGCTCTGGAATGAGGAATCCCAGGGCTTCACACTGTAGAGCCTGAGGATGTCTTCAGGGGTCAGCCACAGCTGGCCAGGTGGTGAGGGTGGCCTCTCTTGTCCCTATTCCTCGGAAGTCCCAGAGGCAGGACCCTTGCCCTTGCCTGTATAAACGATTCTCACCTTTCCCCACACTGGGGAACACTGGTCACCATTCTTTGGTGTCCATGTTTCTCTGGATGGCCACCCTCGCGCTTTGCATTTGAATAAACTAATTTAACTGGATCCTGAGCCTTATGATTATTTTAGATTGACATTCATTGGCAGGACTCAGGAAAGAGAGGCCCGCAGACTGGGACAGGCATCCCGGCCACAGGGCAGAGGCCAGAAAAGGGAGCTTACTAGCCCCTCGATTGCTTCTGCCAAGTTCCCACTGGATGCTGTCCCCTCACCATGACCAATTACTGCGGTATAAACCGGGCGCAGTGGCTCACGCCTGTAATCCCAGCACTTTGTGGGACGCCAAGGCGGCGGGCAGATTGCCTGAGCTCAGGAGTTCAAGACCAGCCTGGCCAACATGGTGAAACCCTGTCTTTACTAAATATACAAAAAAATTAGCCAGGTGTGGTGATGCACACCTGTAGTCCCAACTACTTGGGAGGCTGAGGCATGAGAACCACTGGAACCCAGGAGGTTGCAGTGAGCTGAGATTGTGCTACTGTACTCCAGCCTGGGCAACAGAGCGAGACTGTCTAGTAATAATAATAATAATAATAACTGCAGTGTGTGTGTGTGTGTGGGTGTGTGTGTGTGGGTGGTCTCTCTTCCAGATCCTTGCCCGTGACCTCCCAGTAACTCGCAGTAACTTCAGGGCCCCTGGAAATGTCTCCTTGCCCCCCAAAAGGTCTCATTTCTGGGTTCCCAGAAAATAATAAAAATAGCTGTCATTTATTGAGAACAAGGGGAAAACCCCTGTTTGGGGGTCCTCTGTAGCTGGTACAATTTGAGGGCCTCTTGGAAAAAAGGACATGAAATTTACATTCATATTTGCTAGGCCCCTCCCTCTTTAGGACATATTTCTCACACTCTATTCATCATTTTATATTCTTTCTCTAGGAACATCTGCCCCTATGCCCACCTCAGTGTTAACCATGTGACAAGTACGGCACACCCATTGACATCTGCTCTTTCCAGCCGCACTCCCACCCATGGCTTTACCTGGATTGCCAGGTTGGAGATGCCCTGAGAGGAAGGTTGTGCTTCCCAACTCCCAGCTGCCTGGGTCCAAAGCCACTAGTCATTTGGGTCTGTTTCCTGACTGCTGTCACCTGCTCTGCCGTTGGTGACAGGGAACACCTTCTAGGGGTGGGGGAGTATTGAGAGACTTCCTATGGAGAATGCTCTTGAAACCAAGCCTTAAAGGACAAGCAAGATCTAAAATACAGAGGTTGGCGGGACACGGTGGCTCATGCCTGTAATCCCAGCACTTTGGGAGGCCGAAGTGGGTGGATCACCTGAGGTCAGGAGTTTGAGACCAGCCTGGCCAACATGGTGAAACCCCATCTCTACTAAAAATACAAAAATTAGCCTGGCGTGGTGGCGCATGCCTGTAGTCCCAGCTACTAGGGAGGCTGAGGCGGGACAATCGCTTGAACCTAGGAGGCGGAGGTGGCAGGGAGCTGAGATCACACCAATGCACTCTAGCCTGGGCGACAAAACGAGACTCTATCTCAAAAATAAAATAAAATAAAATACAGAGGTTGATGGCAATGTTGGAGGAGGAGGTGGACCTTTTGCCCCCATCAGAGGTTTCATGTGTCTAAGTGTAGCTGTCTTCCTGACTAAACCCTGTGAGCAGCTCCTGTTCACTGAGCATCTATTTTGGGCCAGGCATGAGGGACAGTGGTATTTTGCTTATGCTAGTTTGCTGGGGCTGTTGTGGCAAATACCACAAACTGAGTGGCTTAAATCACAGAAATTTATTTTCTCACAATTCTGGAGGCTAGGCGTCAGAGATTAAGATGTCAACAGAGTTCGTTTCTTCTGAGGAATGCTGTCTTCTTTCTCGTCCCTGTATCTTCACGTTGTCGTCTCTCTGTGCACGTCTGTGTCCTCATCACCTCTTCTTATAAGGACACCAGTCATTGGATTAGGGCCCACTGCAGTAACCTCATTTTACCTTTTTTTTTTTTTTTTGGAGATGGAGTCTTGCTCTGTTGCCCAGGCTGGAGTGCAATGGCACAATCTCAGCTCACCGCAACCTCTGCCTCCCAGGTTCAAGCAATTCTCCTGCCTCAACCTCCAGAGTAACTGGGATTACAGGCACCTGCCACCATGCCCAGCTAATTTTGTGTTTTTAGTAGAGATGGAGTTTCTCCATGTTGGCCAGCTGGTCTCGAACTCCCAACCTCAGGTGATCTGCCTGCCTCAGCCTCCCAAAGTGCTGGGATTACAGGTGTAAGCCACCGCACCTGGCCTCATTTTACCTTAATTACCTCCTTAACGACCTTGTCTTCAAATACAATCACCTTCTGAGGTCCTGGAGATTAAGATTTCAATACACAAATTTTGGGGGATACAGTTCAGCCCATACCATGATCTCATGTGATTCTTCCAGCAGTCTCCCCGTCTCACAGTCTGGATATGGAGGCTGGAAAGGGAGAGCCGGGGTTCCCAAAGTGCAGCAGGCACCAGCATCACCACAGATTGCTGGGCTCCACCCTGCAGAGTGTCTGCTCCCATGGGTACAGGCTGGGCCTGGGAATTTACATTCCTATTAGTAACACATTCCCAGGACATGCTGGTGCTGCTGGTCTGGGCATCCCACCTTGAGAACCACTGAGGGAGAGGAACTTGCCCAGAAGAAGGACTGCGCTTGCTCAGGCGGGTGGCTTTGATCCTGTTTGAATGACTTCCGGAGCAGCCGCTTGTCTCCAAGCATCTGGATGCCAAGTGCTCTGGCCTGTCTGCATGGGGGTGCCCAGCTCATGGCATGCTCTCTCTGCCCCTCTCTCTCCGCAGGATAGGCGCATTCAGCCTGAATTCCAGGACGGGCAAGCCCATGCCAGCCGTGTCTAACGGGTAGGTCACCAGATATCTCTGCCCTGGAGTCCTTAGACATTCAGCCAGGTCTGCAAAGGGGGCCTCAGAGTCTGAGCCTCATCCCTGCTCCCACCACTGTGAATTTTACCCCAATCCGGGGGACACAGAGTCCTGGGTGCCTCCTTAGGCACCCAGGTGTTTTGGGCCCTGGACAGAGCCCCCTACTCAGCAGCGGGCCCCTCCCCCATCCCAATTAGAGCTTGGGCATCTCAAGCCCCAGTGCCTCCTGGGACTTCAGGGAGCAGGGTGAGGCTTACAGGTGGAGGATGTTTTCTAGGCATCAGCGGGGCCGGACACTCTCCGTTCCCTTCCTCTTTCCCTGGCCTGGCTTCTCTCAGCCCCAACCCCCACCCTTCTCTCCCCCTCTTTCCTCCCCTCTCTTCATCCACTCCCCTCTGTTCCTCCCCCTTGTTTTGACTGCTGGATGTCCGCCTCCTCCTCACCACAGAGTAGATCCAGCTGAATCCCCACTTTTCACGTTTGCTCGTTTGCTCGCCAGCTGTGGTGGGCCAGCCTCGCTCCGCCACCCTGATCATCTGGTTTCGGCTGCCCTCATGCAAATGTGGGCAACACAGAGCCTCCCCCTCCTTCCCTCTCCTTCTTTCCTGGTTGGGGACTTCCCACCCCAGCTTCTTTCTCACGCCCACTTGCCCACTTGGGCTGGGGGCAGGGGGAGTGCAGGGCAGGGAGCCTCTGCCTGGAGGGGCCTCTGCAGAAGGGCATTTTGTTGGGGTCCGCAGAGCTCCCCTGGCCTTCCCTGAGGGCTCTCAGGAACTGCAGCTGCAGCAGCTGGTTATGCCCCTGGACCAGCTGCAGGTGGGGAAGGGGCCTGCAGGGAGCCCGGGAGAGCTTGGATGCTAATTCACCCGGAGAGTAGAGACGCAGCAACTGGGGAGGCAGCCGGAGTCAGACAGAGATGCAGAGACAGGCAGGGAGAAAGAGAAGGGGAGGCCAAGCAGGTGGGAGCAGGTTGGGGCTGGAGAGGAGGGAAAGAAGGATCGGAAATAGAAGAAGGACTCAGAGGCAAAGAGAGGAACAGATGGAGAAGCACAGGGCGGAGGAGGCCGGCGTGGAGGATTCTATCTCCTGGGCAAACAAATCATGTCTTTACTACCATGGAGGACCAGACCAGGGGGTGGGGAAAAGCTTTGAGGCACTCAGCTCAGCTGCCCAAGTCTAGGGGGACAAGCTGGCAGGCACTGTCCCCTGTACGTGGCAGCAGATGCCCCAGATGTGGCCCCTGCTGTGCTCACCTCATTTGGAGAGATCCCAGCTGTCCTGTCAGTCCCCCAGGGCCGGCTCCCGTTCCTCCCCTGCCTCCTCTGTTTGAGAGCCTCTCCCTCCAAGAGCTGGTGCTGGGAAGAGCTCCATCACTGGTTCTCAAAGTGTGTTCCACAGACAGAATGCTGGTGGCCCTGGGGCTGGCCTGAGGTGTGAGGCTGGATTTTCCAGCGTTGCACTATTGTGAAACAAAGGGTGTGGGGGGGATGCTGCTCGCTGCGGGCCTTCTCTGTGCCAAGCGCTCTGTGTGTATATTAGTAAAGTGGATGTTACAGTCACACTCATTATATAGGGCAGAAAACTGAGGCTCAGAGAGGTACAGGAATGAGCCCAAAATCACAGAGCTGCTGGACAACCGGTTTTCCTCTCCCTCCCAGTGGCCCCTGGCTACCCTGGGACTCCCCCACCTCCGGCTTAGTCCCAAACATCAGAGTGGGCCGGGCTGGTGCCTGAAGGAGGGGGTCCCATCTAACCAGGGGAAGAGGTGATTCAGGTCCCCTGGGTGGAGCCCCGGCCCAGCGTCTTGCCCTCCCGGAGGGATGTGCTGGGGTGGACCGACTTCACGGACCTTGACCTGGTTGCCTATTTCGCTGGGGAGCTGTACAGTCGGCTGGGATCTCTCACCCCAAGGGAGACCCCAGCCAAGGCATTCAAGGGAAGGTAGCCATGGGAGAGAGCCTGGGCAAGCTGCCAGCGAGGGTCCACCAGCCCTCCTGCCTTCCTCCCTGCTGTGACGCATCAGAGTGGCTCAGAGCTGTGCTGTCCCGGGGCTCTGGGGGTCAGCCGTGTGTGAGGTGGGGTGGCTAGCCCATGAGGTCTTTTGCCCACAGAAGTGGTCTTTGGATGGAAAGTTTGAGAACCACTGGTCTGGAAGCTTCCGGGTGAGTCTGGATGCTTTTCCGATTCTAGGACTTTCACTGCAGGCACGACCCTTCCTGGTGGGCTCTCGGGGAGCAGGGGGTGGGGCAGCTCCAGGCCTGGGGACCCGGCCCCAGGAAGCAGTGCACGAGGCCACACTACTGCAAGGATTTCAGGAGACTCTGTCTTCTCAGGGACTTTGGGGCAGGTCTGCTGGATGGCAGGGGGAGGGGGTGGATGGGTAGGGGGCTGATTGAGGGAGCGTTCAGGTTTATGGCTCTGTCTTTGTCTGGCCTTCCATTCTTTCATCTTCTCCTCTCCCAGTGGAGTCCCAGGGAAGAAATGTGGCACCATCATCCTGTCCGCTGAGGAGCTCAGCAACTGTAGGGTGAGTGGCAGAGGACTCCGGCACAGGACGAGATCGAAGTGGGCGGTGATGGCAGTGACAGAGTGCAGGCTGGCCTCCCTGAGACCCTGGAGGGAACTGAGGATAGCCAGGGCTCCTGATGCTGACCTGGCTGTCACAGAATTCTACAACATCAGAGCTAGTGGGTGTTTTCCCTTTTTATAGCTGAGCAGACTGAGGCCAGGAGAGGAGAAGGAACTCACCCACAGTCAGCAGCAGAACCCAGCTGAGCCCGGTCCCCTGGCTCCCATACCAGGCCTCCCTCCCTCCCCATCACAGCCGCCACTCACGTGTCCTTCAGCCAAGACTGCCTTGGCACCAACGCTGTGGCAGCAAAGGGACCTTTTCAGCCTTGAAGGGAGCCTGGGTGCTTGACATTTAGCTGTCATTTTTCACTTTCATCTCTGGAGTTGGGTGACGCCGTGCACGGGGTGGATGGAGAGAGTGTGTGTGTGCGTGTGTGTGCGTGTGTTGGGAAGAAGTCTGCAGTCCCGGGCAGCCCTTGGTTTGCTTCTTCTGTAAGACTGTGGGGGCGCAGGAGATGGGGACAGCTGAGCACACCAAGAAGGGGCTCAGGAGACCTCAAGGTTAATCATCATGATAAAGGATCATAATGGTGATGATCGGTATTTGTCAAATAATGGGCGCTTTACATAAGTTATCACTGCTCCTGACAATCGTCCTGAGAGGTGGATACTAAAACGTTACTCCCATTCTATGGCTGAGGAAATTGAGGCTCAGAGAGGCAACATCCCCTGCTCAAGGAGGATAAGCAGCAGAGTCATGATTCTAATCCAGGTCAGCCTGATTCTAAGATCGGGGCTCAGCCCTGAAACCACCGCTATCTAACCTAAGAGTGACTCTTAGGTTAAATGGGGGATACATCGGGGAAAGTGGTGGGGCTTGGGGAGGAGAGGAGGAGTCTGGGACAGATGCACAGAGGGGCAGGGTACAAGCGTAAACAGAGCCTGGGCTCCAGCTTCCCATGGGACTGGGAGGGGTGACCAGGAGAAACAAGATTTTCCTACCTTCCTGGGAGGTCAGTGCTAGGATCAGCTATGGATCAATATTTACCATACTAGAAATTGAAACAGAATTTTTTAAAATGTAGGTATTAATTCCTTTAATAATAACAATAGTTGAACCCATTATGGATCAACATAAATCACAGCTATTTTGAAAAACAATAACTCACAATAGTCATTTAGTGAGAAGAGTGGCCTTGTTTTACATTTTTGCAAATCTCTTTAATGTGTGACTTCATGGAAGACATCTGGATTCTCATAGCTGCTTCTGTAGTCAATCTGTTGTGAAATCTCTGTCAGATAACCTCTGGAAAACTCTTCATCTTAGCGTCATGATGAAAATAGTTTCGGCCGGGCGCGGTGGCTCACGCCTGTAATCCTAGCACTTTGGGAGGCCGAGGCGGGTGGATCACGATGTCAGGAGTTCAAGACCAGCCTGGCCAAGATGGTGAAACCCCATCTCTACCAAAAATACAAAAAAAAAATAGCTGGGTGTGGTGGCACATGCCTGTAATTTCAGATACTTGGGAGGTTGAGGCAGAGAATTACTTGAACCCAGGAGGCGGAGGTTGCAGTGAGCCGAGATCGAGCCACTGCACTTCAGCCTGGGTGACAGAGAGAGACTGTCTCAGAAAAAAAGAAAAGAAAAGAAAAGAAAATAGTTTTGAGCCCCACAAATCCCCTGGGGCTCCGAGTCCATACTTTGAAAACTGCAGGTATGGAGATGTAATAGTGTTAGAGAACATTAACTGAGTCATTATTTTGGTCCATACACTGTGCTAAGTGACTTACATGTATTGACTTATTTATCTGATGTATTATAATATATAATGTAGTATGAAGTGTTATAATATCTGATGAATTACGGTCCTCATTAATTTTCCTCACTTTTATAGATAAGGAAACCGAGGCACAGAGAGGTTAAGTGACCTGTACAGGGTCACACAGTCACTGAGTAGAAGAGATCTGACACTGGGCAGTTTGGTTCTAGAACCAAGGTCTTTCACCACTGGGCTGTGGTGTTACAAACTCCATTTTCAAAGGCTTCAGTGGAAGAATAAGACACGTGAACAAAGAATCGATAGTACAGAGCAGCATAGAGATGACTAGAGAAATTCATATGCAACTGCTCATTCTGGTTTCTCTGCTCATCCATGTATCTCAGTGGATCTGAAGGCACTTGACAGCGGGAATGAACCGCACCCAGTGTGCATGCCCAGGGCAGGACTCGGGGTGCAGGACGTGCTCCCGAGGACCTATCACGAATAGGTGACTGAATGTGTAGGAAGCACAGACAGAGTGCTCAGCGCAGGTGATGAAGGAAATCACACAGGGGTCCGCTGAGGATCTGGATGCCACTGGGGTTCAGACAAGGGGGGGAAGTCAGTTGCCCCATGGAACAGAGCTGCTGCGGCCCCCAGAGCCTCGTTTTCCTCCTGTAGCTTGGTGCCGATAGGGTGGCGGTGAGATGTAAAGGAGTTCATGAATGTGAATGTGGCTAACAGATGCCTAGGAAAGGGTGCATCTGAATTCCTTGAACTTAAATTCAGTGTTTCCCCAAGCTTCTAGCCCTGCTGGTGACTTCCCCCCTAGCGTATAACTAAATAAAGTCATGTAAGTGAAAGCGCTTTGAAAATTCTAACACTCTAGACAACGCTGATGGCTGTTACTGGTCTAGCGTTCCAGGCGTTTGTAAGCAGTCTTCCGTTAAATACCTATCGGGTGTTAAACCCTCCCTCTTCCTCCTTCTTCCCCAATCCTCCCTACTCCACCCAGGGATGGCAGCAGTTTCCTTGATTTAAGCTGTTCCAGCACCAGGGGTCTATGTCGGGGGCGGAGCGCGCCCTCCCTTCCTCCTGAGATTGTCAGCTCCTTTTCTTCTGGGGCATCTTTAGCTGAGTTCTGTCTCTCCCTTGAATCCTTGCGAGGAAAAGAGACTAATTCCCAGCATCTGGCTGAATTAAAATAATTACATCAGAACAGCTTTGCTTCGTCTTTCCAGCTCAGCATTCAGTGGGAGGATCAAAGGAAGAGGGTGGGGTCTGAGAGCTGATTTTTCACCAGAGCAGGGCTTCCTGCTCAAATGAATACATTTTGTGAAGTAGACAAACCCTCTCTTCATCCATGGGGACAGTGTGGGCAGGTGGGAACCGGCAAAGGATTAGAGTGGACTCCAGCCTATCACCAGCATGGTTTGACAGGTTACGGAAAAGCCTGGTTCATCTGGAATTTAAATGCCAGGAAGTTCCCACAATCAGAATTTGATCCAAATACTATCGGATGGTACTTGATGTTGACTGTGATGGCGTTGGTCTCCCAAAGGGCCTTCTGAATCACTCAAGTTTCAATTCTGCTCAGCAGTAAGACGATTATTCCTGCTGGTAACACTGGCCAACATTTGTTTACCAAGACTCTCTTCTTTAGACTTATTTGATTCTGACTGCAGGACTTGGGGGCTGGGGGGCTGGGTAGGTGTGAGTGACCCTGTTTTATGGATGTGGAGAAGTTAGTGGCCTGCCTAAGATTGCTGGGATTCTACCTCAGGCCTTGGACTCCTCATCCTCAGAGTCTTTCCCTCACCCATGGAGCCTCAGGCCCTCACGGTGCAGCGAACAGTCACCAACCTTCTATTCCTTGTGGGACCCGGTTGCCTTCAGCAGGCAGGCTGGCTTTGAGCAGTGGAGGCTGGGGTTCACGCCTGCAATCTCAGCACTTTGAGAGGCTGAGCAAGGCAGGAGAATAGCTTGAACTCAAGAGTTGAGACCAGCCTGGACATCACAGAGAGACCCCCCAGCTCCCCACGACCATCTCTACAAAAAAAAATTTTTTTTGAGACGGAGTCTTGCTCTATCATCCAGGCTGGAGTGTAATGGCAAGATCTAGGCTCACTGCAGCTTCTGCCTCTGGGTTCAAGCAATTCAACTGTCTCAGCCTCCTGACTAGCTGGGATTACAGGCACCTGCCACCACACCCAGCTAATTTTTGTATTTTTAGTAGAGACAGGGTTTCACCATGTTGGCCAGGCTGGTCTCAAACTCCTGACCTCAGGTGATCTTCCCACCTCAGCCTCCCAAAGTGTTAGAATTACAGACATGAGCCACCGCACCCAGCTGTGCAAAAATATTTTTAAAATTAGCAGGGCATGGTGGTACGTGTCTGTGGTCCCAGCTACTCAGGAGTCTGGGGCAGGAGAATCACCTGAACTTGGGAGGTCAAGGCTGCAGTGAGCCATGATTGTACCACTGCACTGAAGCCTGGGGGACAGAGTGAGACTGTGTCTCAAAAAGAAAAAAAAAAGAAAAAGAAAAGTAGAGGTTGTTGTCGATACAGAGGGTTAGATAACTTTTTGCCCTCCACTTCCCAGCTCCCTGTATCCTCCTAGACCTGTCAGCCACCAGACCTGCCTTGCTCTGGAGTCAGGACTTCTGCGCTCAGGATAGTACGTCCTTCCCACCTCCTCGTCAGGTCCCTCCGCACGACTGGCTGGCCCAGCCAGGTTGGTGGCAGTGGTCATGGAGGGGGCAGTGATGGAGGAGGAAGGCTGTGCCTCATCTCTCTCAAGCAAAGACAGTTGGAACTTCACACCATAACTGGCCCTGGGGGCCTCCCCACCCCTTAGATGTCACCAGCTGGCTCATGTGTTCATTCATTTCAGTTCAGAAAATGTGCTTTGACTGAGTCCCTGCTCTCTCAGAATTTTTTTTTTCTTGAGATAGAGTCTCGCTTGTCACCCAGGCTGGAGTGCAGTGGCTCAATCTCAGCTCACTGCAACCTCTGCCTCCTGGGTTCAAGCAATTCTCCTGCCTCAGCCTCCCGAGTGGCTAGGACTACAGACACCTGCCACCACACCCGGGTAATTTTTGTATTTTTAGTAGAGACAGAGTTTCACCATGTTGGCCTGGCTGGTCTCAAACTCCTGACTTTGTGATCCACCTGCCTTAGCCTCCCAAAGTGCTGGGATTACAGGTGTGAGCCATCATGCCCAGCCTCTCTCCCAGAATTTTTAATTTAGTGTGAGAGATGGAAATGCCAGCCAGCAATCACACTACAGCGCAGTCCTCAGCCCTTCAGATGCAGTGCCTCTTCTTACAACTCTTTTATCACACTTTTGATTATCCTGAAGGAAAATGTGTAGATACTAAGTAATATGCCACTATATACAGACAGGTGGGAGAATGAGCTCTTGCAGTTACCTGGGGAAGATTAGTTCAGGCAGAGAGAACAGCCTGTGCAAAGGCCCTGTGGCAGGAGGGAGTGACGGATGATGAGCTGAAACGATGAGGCTGTAGGTGGCGATGGTGAAAGTCAGGACCAGATTGTGTGGGATCTCATAGCAGGAGAACAAAGCAGCCTTGACCCCAACACAATCGAAACTTTCATTGTTCTAAAGGCAAGCTTCGGGGGAGGCCAGTTTCTCTACCTGAGAAATGAGGGAAGAGGGAAGAGCCATGGGAGGGAGGGAGAAGGAAGAGTCAAGGCAAATGGGGGAGGTGGTGAAGGTTTTCTGAGACTTGGAAGGATGCAGGTTGATACGCAGGAGAGATGCGTGTTGTGGCTGGGACTGACATGAGCATACTGTGTTACCAGCATTCAAACATCACCCTTCCTTAAGGTTAGTTTGAAATTTTTTGGTCTTAGAAATAATTTATCTGACTTTAAAAAGCCAAAACAGAACAAACACATTTTCCTGATGCTAAAAAAATGAACATGTTCATTATAGACAAGTTGGAAAATACAGAAAAATATAAATAGCATGGAAAAATCACCCAGAGATAATCACTGTTGACATTTTGATGTGTTCCCTCCAAGGCATTCTTTCTGAGTGTCCATGTACATAATTTTTATTATAATTGATATGATATCTAGTTTTATAGCCTGCCTTTCCGATATCATTATACATTTTTAAAAAACATGTATTTAATGGCTGCATGTTATTTCTCTATTGTATGGATGGGCTATAATTGATCGAAGCTGTTCTTTTATAAGAAACAATGTAAACAATACTGTAGTGAACATCCTCGTATCCAAATTGTTCTGTTTTTCTTTGGAACTTCAGGTGATGGATTTTGGTTAGTATCCCAGAAACACAAGCTCAATGAGTGGGAGGGGAAGCAGTCAATCTGGGGTTTTCAGCCTCTGAATAACCAAATCAACAGATGCCCAACTGATTGGATTGCTTGGGAAGTCGGTCATTAAGACAACAAAGAAAAGCCAGCTTGGCCTCAATGTGATTATTAGAATCAATGCAGAAACACAGGCCCAGCCTCTCAGACCAGCTTCTGTACCCACCATCTGTGTAGGAATAACCTCCGGCCTGTGGGGTCTTCGCTGATGTCAGGGGTCTCCTGCTTCTGCCATCCCATCCCAAGAAGCTCCAGCCTCTTCTTCCTAAAGGGCCCTCCTCACAGAATCACCCCAGCTCCTGGTGTGTTTCCTCCTGCTGGAGTGCTGAATTTCAGAGTTGGGGCTAATGATTCATTTTCTTTTTCATCGATGTCTCTTTTTTACTGACTGAAAAAGACAATATGTTAGTTCTAGGAGATTTGGAAAATCCAGCACATTTTAAGGAGAAGACAATTAAAGTACCATGGCCCTACCATCTATGTAAAAGTGCTTCTTTTTATTTTTTATTTTTGAGACAGCTCTGTCACCCAGGCTGGAGTGCAGTGGCATGGTCTCAGCTTCCTGCAACCTCCACCTCCGGGTTCAAGCGATTCTCCTGCAACCTCCACCTCCAGGTTCAAGCTGGGATTACAGGTGTGCACTACCACGACTGTATTTTTAGTACAGATGGGGTTTCACCAATTTTGCATTTTTAGTAGAGATGGGGTTTCACCGATTTGGCCAGGCTGGTTTTGAACTCCTGACCTCAAGTGATCTGCCCACCTCAGTCTCCCAAAGTGCTGGGATTGCAGGCCTGAGCCACAGCTCCTGGCCTAAATTTTTTTAATTGTTTTTTTTTTTTTTTTTTTTTTTAGAGATGGGGAACCTCACTATGTTGTCCAGGCTGGTCTTGAACTCCTGGCTTCAAGCAATCCTCTTGCCTCAGCCTTCTGAGTAGCTGGGATTCCAGGGGTGAGCCACTGTTCCTGGCTTTAAAAGTGCTTCTTAGGGCATGTAAGTCGTAGGGCACGGTACTTAAAAACTTGGGCTCAGAATCCAGACCAAAAGCCATTGCTTACCAGCTACGTGGCCTGGAGCAAGTTACTTTTCTGTGCCACTGCTTCACTTAAAATTGTCATATTCTGTTTATTATAGCTTCTGCATTGATTTTGATTTTTTAAATGTCACATTAAAAGTGGTTTTTGATCACTGAGATTTGGGGCTCCCTTTAAATTTTGCACTCACCTCTTGTTCTGAATCTGGAAGCTGCCAGTGAGATCCAACAGCCTTTTTCTGTTCTCCCCCTGCTGGGGGCTGCTGTGCAGTCCCCAGCCTTCAGCCCACCTGCTGACCTCCGGGCCTGATCTCTAACCTTCCTTCACAGCCCTCTTCAGGGCAGGGAGGGCTGAGCTGCCAGAGCAGGCCAGGCCACCCTGGAGAGCAAGGCTGTTTGCTGTAGTCTCCCCAGCAGCCCCATTAACATGCGGAGGGATGCAAATGGAGGCAATCCTGATGTTTTAGAAGAACTTAATATGTTTTTTAAAAAGATAGGGTGAAAGACAGAAATTGCAGGAAATTATATATTGTAGAAGCTGCTTTATCTTTTCCGTGATTGATTCCAGTGATGCTTCTGGTGGGAATGGTGTTTCTTTTTTTTCTTAACTCTCTCTCTCTTTTTTTTTTTTTTTTTTTTTATAAAAAGTTGCCCAGGCTGGAGTGCAGTGGCACAATCATGGCTCACTGCAACCTCCATGTCACGGGCTCAATCCTTCCACCTCAGCCTCCTGAGTAGCTGGGACTACAGGCGTGCACTACCACACTACCACACCTGGCTATTTTTATGTATTTTTAGTAGATAAGGGATTTCACCATGTTGTCCAGGCTGGTCTCGAACTCCTGGGCTCAAGCAATCCTCCCACCTTGGCCTCCCAAAATGCTGAAATTACAGGTGTGCACCACCATGCCTGGCCAAGGGAACAGCATTTTATGTGCTCAGAGAGCACTGCTCTGAGGCTGAGGCTGTCAAACAGCTGAATCTCTGACCCTCAGCCAGAATTTGCTGGTCTGTTATCCTGCTGGCCTTGTCCATCTTATTGCCTCTTTCCCCAGCCTCTTCTTGGATTCATAAATATATCAAGGGATTGAACTATTCACAAGATCCCATTTGTTCCTCTGACCGTGGGCAAAAGGCAGAGCGACAAAAGGCAGAGCGACCTTCCGAAGCACAGCCCCCAGGCGGTTAGTTACGCACTCTTTGTCTCAAGGACTTCCCTGTGGCGTGGGTACCCATTAGAGAGGAAGCTTGCCTTCGCTTCAGCCTAGAAATTTCTCTGAAGGTCTGTTTTATCCCCCGCGGATTCTGCAATGGTGCAACAATACAGATGATCACAGTGGGCTTTCGGCGAATGTTCCTGGGTCTAGATTGTGTTAGGGAGGGCAGATAAGGCTAAGGAACAACATCGGCCACCATCCCCAGCAATGCTTCACTTATCTGCCATCAGGGTTTTGGGGAGGAAGTGTCACACACTGGTGGATTTTTCCAGTTAGCTGAATTTCAGAGCCAGTCTCCTTCTTTTTTTTTTTTTTTAATTTTAACTAGTTTGCACAGAGGCCTTTCTTAAATGGACTTCACACTTCTCTGACTCCTCAAACTGAGGTTAGAACATAATTAAACTTATCTTGATGATTTGAGGTCATCATTTGGAATCTCAGTTAATAATCTTTGGAGCCAGACTGTCTTGTTCCTATCTCAGCTCCTCTTACTAGCTGTGTGACTTCAGGCAAGGGTGTTAACCTCTCTGTGCTTTGGTTTCCTCATCTTTAAAATGGGAATAATAGCCAGATGTGGTGGCTCACGTCTGTAATTCCAGCACTTTGGGAGGCTGAGGTGGGCAGATTGCTTGAGCTCAGGCATTCAAGACCAGCCTGGGCAACAAAATTAAAAAATTAAAAATCTAGCTGGCATGGGTTTAAAATTTTTTTTTAATTAAAAAAAATTAAAAACCTAGCTGGGCACAGGGCATGGTGGCACACACCTGTGGTCTCAGCTTGTCAGGAGGCTGAGGTGGGAAGATCGCTTGAGCCAGGAGGTTGAGGCTGCAGTGAGCGGAGATCGCACCACTGCACTCCAGCCTGGGTGACAGAGAGAGAGAGAGAGAGAGAGAGAGAGAGAGAGAGAGAAACCCTGTATCAAAAACAAAAAAGGAATAATAACAGTGCCTCCCTCATAGAGTTGTTGAAAGGATTCAGTAAATTAATACATATGACATTGTATCTACCTACTACATCACGTACTAGGTAGAATAGTATATATTTTTTTGCTTTTAGTGTAAGTTTATGGGTATATGCACAGGTTTGTTACATAGGTTAACTTGTGTTATGGAGGTTTGTTGCACAGATTATTTCATCCCCCAGGTATTAAGCCTAGTACCCATTAGTTATTTTTCCTGATCCTCTCCCTCCTCCACCCTCCACCCTCCGACAGGCCCCAGTGTGTGTTTCCCTCTATATGTCCTTGTGGGTAGAACCAGATTATATTGTCATGTTCATAGGCAAACAACAGCTGATTAATGGCAATTTCATATGGTTCACCCCAGTAGGAGGTGGCACTCTGCAAGGGTTACCTCCTGCTCTGTATGAGGCACTGTGGACCTGGATGTAACACAGGCCATCTCCTTTCACTTTCTCCACAGGCTCACAAGGGGGTGCTATCTTCTACGCTAGCCAGCCTCAGAGAGGTTAAGCTACCCATCCGGGGCCGCTCAGCAGGGAGGTGGCAGAGCTAGGATTCCAACCAAGGGGCATTTGGCACTTTTGTGCTCTTTTTTTTTCCTCTCTGTGTGTTTTGTTTTCAGTTTTTGTTTTTATTATTATTATTTTTAAAGACAGAGTCTCGCTCTTGTCACCTAGGCTGGAGTGTGGTGGCACGATCTCGGCTCACTGCAACCTCTGTCTTCCAGGTTCTAGTGATTCTCCTGCCTCAGCCTCCCGAGTAGCTGGGATTACAGGCATGAGCCACCATGTCCAGCTAATTTTTGTATTTTTAGAAGAGACAGGGTTTTGCCGTGTTGGTCAGGTTGGTCTTGAACTCCTGACCTCAGGTGATCCACCCGCCTTGGCCTCCCAAAGTACTGGGATTACAGGTATGAGCCACCTCGCCTGGCCCTTTGCGCCGTTTATTGCTGTTGGGTGCTGGGTTGAGGCAGCAGCCCTCCCAGGGGAGCACTGAATGTCCCTGGAACTTATGGCCTGTCAAGTTCTTTTATTTTTTTCTAATATTTCTCCCCCATTGCTGATCTCACAGGGCCCAAGGGGTTCCTGGGAAGCAAAGCTAAGAGCTGCAGCCTCTGGACTTGTGGCCTCTGTTTTGGTTCTTTCAAGTGTGTGCATTTTATAGTCAGTCGGTGCAGGCTGAGCAGGTCCTGGGTGGCTTGCCTGTGTTCATTCAGATGAGAGTGTCACCCGGGTGACCTCCAGATTCGGGCGAGGTCATGATGATGACAACCAAATCCTGGCTGGGGCTGGGAAGGCTGGGGGGGGTCCTGGCTTTCCACACTGTCCCCTGAGTGCCAGCGCTCCCCACAAGGATGGCTATTTCAGTGTCCCCATGTGGCACTGACTGCTCAGCTTAAAAAGACTGTGGTTGTCATCCCATTCAGTGCTCCGCAGACAAGGAAGCTGAGGCTCCGAGAGCTCGAGGGACCTGCTCAAGGCTATGCAGAGCCAGGACTGGAGCCATGAGTTCTGAGTTCCCTGCTGGGGCCATCCCTGCTGCTCTCCTGGGCAGAGTCTGGGCCTTTCTTGGTGGTTTTCTGATGCCACTGCGGGTCACCTCTGTGGGAAGGAGACAGGGCTGGCTTCCCGGGTGTGTGGCCTTTGTAGTCACATGGGGACCTGTGATTGGTTTAATGCTCTGCTGTCACTATCTTGAATCTCCTGACTGTTTTTGAACAGAGGGCCCCACGTTTTCCCTTTGCACTGGGCCTCCGCAGCGTATAAAGCCAGGTAGTAGCCCATCAAATCCTGGGCCACATCCCTTTCCCAGGCCATGGATGGGGGTCCCTAAGGGGCATTTAAAGTGCTCCTTCTGGCAGGGTGTGGTGGCTCCCAGCACGACTGTAATCCCAGCACTTTGGGAGGTTGAGGTGGGTGGATCACCTGAGGTCAGGAGTTCAAGACCAGCCTGACCAAATTGTGAAACCTCATCTCTACTAAAAATACAAAAATTAGCTGGGTGTGGTGGCAGGCACCTGTATTCCCGAGAGGCTGGGGCAGGAGAATTGCTCGAACCTGGGAGGCAGAGGTTGCAGTGAGCCAAGATCAAGCCATTGCACTCCAGCCTGGGCAAAAAGAGTGAAACTCCGTCTCAAAAAAAAAAAAAAAAGCCATCATTACCTGGGCACCTCCTTGTGCAGGTCATCCTGTCTCTAGCACTGCCCATCCTTAGAGCCCTTCCCCATCCCAGGGTAACCAGAATCAGCCCCTCCCTGCCCATGCAATCCCAGAGTCTGAACAAATCAGCCGACTCTAAAGAAAACAGGGAAGTGGTGAAATGTAATTTGCTCTCTCTCAGCGGGGCAGAGTGGTATACTGGAAGAGGCATGACTTTGAAATCAGTTTATTTATGTATGAATTTCTGCTCTACCAGTTACCAGCTGGTGATCTCAGGCAGTTCACCTAACTCCTCGACCTCCAGCTTCCTCGTTTGTAAAAAGTAACAAAGGATTATTTTGAGGACTAAATATGATAAGGGGTGTCAAGTGCTGAGCTCAGTGACTGTCCTACACAGATGGCATCTAATAAATGTTGAATGAATGAGTGAGTGAATGAATGAAGGGCGGCTGTGTTTGTTGTCATCAGATGTTCCCAAGGGAAGGCGTGTGGGGTGCTGGAGGTGGGTGTCGGGCAGGGACAGAGGTCACACACACTGCGGCTGGGAGGGGAACAGGTGCTCACATATGGTAATAGCTCACACGCACACAGTGCTGTACGCCTGTTAACTCATTTTATCCTCACGAGCCTATGAGGTGGGCACTGCCATTATACCCATTTCACAGGTAGGGAAACTGAGCACACAGAGGGCGAATCACTTGCCCTAGGTCACGCAGCTAAGGAGGGATGGAACTGAAGCAGGCAGCCTGACTCCAGCAGCCATATTCCTAACCATTATACCACCGTAACCACCGCTCAGTCTTTTCACTGAGTCCTTCAGCCTCATGGGAGTTATGTCTTCTTCCCTGCCACTGTTTGGTCCTCAGTGGGCTGTGGGTGGCTCATCTCAAGACACTAAGAGGAAAGAGGCTGTGTGAGGGAGCAGAGTGACCCCAAGAGCAGGGCAAGTCCTGGGGTCTGGACGACAGAGCCCTGAGCTCAGCTGCTTTGAAGCTGATTTGTCAGAATGCAGAGCTTTCAAGTTGCAGAGGCCACATGGGTGGGGTGAAGAGGATGACAGGGACATCTCTGCCCAGTGCCCCATTTGCCCCAGCGAGCTGAGGGGCTGAGGGGTCCAGAGATCCTCACCAGGGCCGGACACCTCTGTACTCACTGTGTGTTGGGTCAGCTGGGGCAGGGAGCAGGGCGGGGGAGTCAGCAGGTGGGCTCTGCTTGGGGAACTTGGGGAAGCCGCTCCCTCCGCTGAGCCTTTGGCTTCTTAGCTTTGAAATGGTCCACAGTCCTCACTGCATCCACCTGAGAGCGTTGGGTGAGCCTCTCGTGAGTAGGTGGGTGTGAAAGTGAGGCTGAATCACACACAGGTGTGAGGGAGTGAGGCAGTGAGGCCAGAGAGAGGGCTCTGGGGCTTGCAGGTCAAGCTCAGAGTGGCCTTGGGTTTGCTATGTCACCTTTTGGAGCCACTCGGTGAAAGTGTAATGAAATCACGTGTGTTCACATCCATCAAGGCGTTGCCACGTGCCTCGCTCTGCCGAGCACGTCACACACTTGATCTCACTTAGTCCTCATGACAACCCCACAGATGTGTGCTGTCATCAGCCCCATGTTCCGGAGGGGAAACTGAGGCTCCAAGAGGTCACCCACCTTGCCCAAGTTCACATAGAGAAAGTGTCAGAGCTAGGATTCAAACTGGGGCAGCTGTGGACTCCTCCTGCTTCCCACCCAACAGGTCTGCTGGACCACTTGAGGGTGGGGGGCTGTTTGAGGATGGAATACGGGCCTGGGGCTCAGTTAGTGCTTTCCGGCCAGGGCTATGCCTGGACCCCTCGTGCTTGCCCGGGTCCGGAGCTGTTCTGCCACCTTCTCCTGCCTCACGCTCTGTTCTCCCTCCCTCCCACCAGGATGTCGCCACCATGCAGTTCTGTGCCAACAAGCTGGACAAGAAAGACTTCTTTGGGAAATCTGACCCCTTCTTGGTATTCTACAGAAGCAACGAGGATGGAACGTGAGTTCTGTGGTGGCACTTGTGCACTGTGCCTTCTGGTCCCTTCTGGAGTCAAGGATGGATGGGTTGTGGTGACTTGCCGGGCAGGGTGGGCTTGGGTCCATCTCCTTCTGCTCTAGAGAGGGCAAGGGCTCTGGGTGGAAGTCCGGGGCCCCCACGTAGTGCCCTGGCCACCTCGGTGTGGTCAGTGGGAGGTGGGGGCAGCCTCTAAGCCGGTGGTGCCATTCTGTGGGTCTCAGTGATGGTACTGAGTGGTGGGGGCTAAGCATGTGGCGGGGGTGAGTAAGCAAAAACAGGGCTAGGGCAGGAATAGGGGGCCAATCCCTCAGGGAAACCTCTGGAAGCTCCTTCATTCTACACAAATCAGCCCTGTCTCCAAGCCCAGTCCCCTATCCCCACAGCCCTGTCAGCATCCCCTGGCCTGGCCCCCAACTACTGCCCACACAACAGGACCCAATCTGGACCCTGTCCCCTGCCTGGCCCTGCACTCTGCCATAGGCTTCATCTGAAACTCCAGACTGAAGCCTCTATTTCCTCCTCTCTTCTCCCTAGCCTAGAAGCCAGCCGCAGTAAGATGGAAGCACACACAACACGCTGGCAAATGTAGGTCAGCAATCTATGCAGGGAGACAGGTTCTAGGCAGAAGGTCTGGGCACCTAGGTCCTCCCCAGCAGCCTGTTGTGTGACCCGGGGCAAGTGAAGCCCCTCTCTGGGCCTGTTTTCTCATCCCTAAAATGAACCTGTTGGATTTCGTGGTCTCCACAGTCTGTAAGCACCACAGTTCTGGCAGGCTGTGGCCACTTACAGGCTGGGATTCTGCAGAATGAGAAAGTGATGGGGCCACGGAGGTTAATTAGAGACGCGCTGCCGGAGAAGGGGAACTTGGACTTTGAAGGAGAGGAAGAAGATGGGTCCCTGCGGTGGGGGTGGGGAGCAGGGAAGAATGAAGGGCTGGAGAAGGGAGAAACGTTTGGGCAAAGCTAGAGTGCCCAGAAGGCAGAAGGACCTTCCCCTAGTTCTCTTTGAAAGAGAGAGAGAGAGAGAGAGAGAGAGAGAGAGAGTGTGTGTGTGTGTGTGTGTGTGTGTGTTGGGGGGGCAAAGGAGTGGCAGGGAGGAGGTGTGTTTCAGTTCAAGGGATAAGTGATTTTTAAATCACGTACAAAACAAGGGAAATTAGGTATGATCATTTGCATGACAAAAGGATTCTTTGTCTCACCAAAGGACTCCCAGAAGGATTTCTTTAAATAATTGGTGTTGACTTTGACTTGACTTGATGTGGGGGAGGAAAAGACCTGAGTATTGTTCCCTGGATGTCCACGCAGGCCCCCTCCAGAGAGGCAGAGCCAGGCTCAAGCTGGGCTTGCCTGGCTGGGGCCTGCCGGGAAGAGGGGGATCTGGGAACAGGAGAGGGGTGCGCTGGAAAAGGTGTTTGGGAAAGATTGCTCTGAGCTAGTTGTGTAGGTTGGGTGGGGAGGGTGCGGGGAGAGGGAGAGCCTCGTGACTGACACAGTGAACAGGTGGGAGGTGTTACCAGCCCCCACCCTGGAGCTGTGCCATGGAGATGCAGGGGGAGGAAAGGGGCAAAAGGACAAAAAGGGGACCAATCCCTCAGCACTTAGATGGGGACCGAAGTCAGAACACTCTCCCTGGCAGTGGAGCCAAGAGAACCCAGAGTGCTTGCAGAGCAGCTGGGGAGCTGGGGAGCTGGTCTGATCAGACCAGGGAGGTTGTGGGAGTTTATTTGGGGGCAAGTTTCATTCAAAGTATGAGCTGGAGCAGCCTGGGGGCAAGGAGACACTGATCCCTCACAGGGGATCCCATGGGGCACTGGAGAAACTGATCCGGAGGCTCCCTTAGAGGTGTGCCAGTATCTGGCCCCTGGGAATGGGCAATGGCTGTGCTGGTAAGAACAGGGTGGTCACTGAGGGTTTAGGGGGAGAAGACTGGAAGGCTTGGGGAGATACCTCCAGTTAAGAGGAAGGTCAGTGAGGTGGCCAGGAGAGGGAACTGTCACACCAGCCACAGGAGGAGGGACAAGGAAAGGAGGCACCTGCTGTGCCCCTAGAGCTGCACCTGGTCACATGGAACACCTGGTCATGCTTGGCTCTCACGCGAGAGGAGGGAAAGGGAGAAGTCAGTGGTTTCAGAGGTGGGAGGCTGCAGAGGGTCCACAGGGGTCTGTGTGACTGTTGGTTGGGTGGTCTTTGGCGCCCAGTGGGGCTTCTGCACAGTATCATCCTCCCTCCCTCCAGGACAACCCATTCCCTACTCCTTGTGGTCCCTCTAGCTCTCCTTCCCCCACTGCCCCAGCCTCCTCTGCCTGCCCCAGCCATGGGCAGCTGTGGCCCCTCCTGCCCCCATCCCCATTCCGGTCCTCGCCACCAGCTCTAGGGTGTGTGAGGAGGTTTCCTACATGCATCTCCACACTCCAGTGGGTGGGCGAGAAGGAGCAGAGAAGAGAAACACTAAGCCATGGTGACAGAATGACATTTTGACTTGAAAATTGCCAGAGAAGAAATGACACCGGCTGTGTGGGTATGGGCGGAGCCCAGGCACTTATTCTGGTGACCTTTCCAAGCAGGGATGTAGCTGGGGTGGTGGTGGGAGATCTCAGAGAGCCGCCTCTGCCCCCAGCTCAGCCCTGCTAGTGGGTGCCCATCCATGTGGAAGGGCTGGCTTCCAGGACGGGGCCAGCCAGGCATGGCGTGGGGCGTGGGCAGGGATGCCAGATTAAGGCCCATCTGGGATAAGTCAATTCTGTACTTTTAGTTTGCAAAGCGGGTTCATGGATTCCGACTGGAAAAGCAGAAAGGGTCTTAGAGACAATCTAAGTCAGGGGCTTTAATTTCATTGGATTAACATTCCAGTGAAAACTATGGAAACTCACCCCCAAGAAATACATTGATTCATTTCAAAATAATTATTGGATACCTATGAAGTGCCAGGCACTGTTCTAGGCACTAGGGATGTGCCAGTGATAAAAAAAAAAAAAAAGAAAAAAGACAAAAATCCTTGCTCTTATGGAACTTACATTTTAGTGACAGATCATGAGCAGAATAAATAAGGAAAAAATAGACTATATCAAAATGTCAAATGGTGACAAATGAAATAGGAAAAAAAAAGTCTGGGAGAAGTCTAGGGGATGTGAGAGGCAGGAGACCAGGCAGTTGTCAATTTTACATATGGTAGTCAGGGGAGGTTTCATGGAGATGGCGTTTGAAGGTAGTGAGGATTGAGTCATAAAGATGGAAATGAGGGAGAGAATATTCCAGGCCAGGGGAGCAGCAGGCACAAACAACCCATACACCTAATTCCTCCCACTGTTTCAGGGGTTCACAGACCCCCGAAGTTCATCCGTTCATGCTTCTGTGGATTGCAGATGCAGAATCTTTGATAGAGGGTAACTGCCTGGGTTTACAGGTGAGGAGCTGGAGGCCGAGAGAGGGAAGAGCTTGCTCAGGGTCGCACAGTGAGATGGCCCCATAGAACCCAGGGCTCTTGACACCCTGGGACTTGTCCCCACAACCAGGTCCTCGCCTGCTACAGGAACCCTTTCTGCAGCATCACCAGCAAATGACCGTCTAGTATCAGCTTGGCTGCTGCTAGCGATGGGCAGCTCATCACCTTTTGAAGGCACCATTTCCATTGTCTGGGAACCAGAGATGTGAACCAGCTGACTCTGCTGACCTACACCGCCTCCCATGGGTTTGGGCCTGACAGCCTTTCCCTTTCTTCTTCTTCACCAGGTTCACCATTTGCCACAAGACCGAGGTCATGAAGAACACCCTAAACCCAGTCTGGCAAACTTTCTCCATTCCCGTGAGAGCCCTCTGCAACGGCGACTACGATCGGTGAGATGAGAAAATGTCCTTTCTTCTTTCCTTCTGCTCCTGGGCCCTCCTCAAGCACAGGTGAGGGAGGCCCCATTCATATTGACTTGGTCAGTCCCATCAATAGGAACGAGGCCTTCTGGAGTTGTGCAGTGGGGTGCGCTGCACAGGTGAGCCTCCCCACTCTTCCCCTGCTGTACCCGGCAATGTCTGCCTCTTCACAGCCTCACACCCTCCCCTCCCCACCTGCCCCACCTCTCTCCTCTCTGTCTGGCATGCCCACTGGTGGGAAACTCCCCAGGCTAGAGGAATGGGAAGTGCCCAGGATTCCAGGGAAACCCAGATGGGTGTCCCGGGTGCCCAGACCTGGAGCTCAGCTGCTTGTCTTTTCATGTTCCCAGTGGAGGAGCAGATGGCAGCAGGGAATTGGGGTGTTGTTGCAGGCAGAGGCAGCTGGTCCCAACTCCTGGCCAACGGACTCTGGAGAGTCAAGTTCCTGGGGACACGTCCTGCCAGCCTAGTTACCTTAAACAAATGGGGTAGTCGTGGGGTGCAAAAAGCTTCTGGGATTTCTATTTTTTTTTTTTAAGACAGGGTCTCACTCAGTCACCCAGGCTGGAGTACAGTGGCAGTGATGCCGTCACAGCTCATTGCAGCCTGGACCTCCCAGGCTCAAGCGATCCTCCCACCCCCACCTCCTGAGTAGCTGGGACTACAAGCACCTACCACCACACCCAGCTAATTTTTTTTTTTTTTTTTTTTTTGAGACAGAGTCACTCTGTGGCCCAGGCTGGACTGCAGTGTCACAGTCTCAGCTCACTGTAACCTCCGTCTCCTGGGTTCGAGTGATTCTCCTGCCTCAGCCTCCTGAGTAGCTGGGACTATAGGAGCATGCCACCATGCCTGGCTAATTTTTTGTATTTTTAATAGAGACGGGGTTTCACCATGTTAGCCAGGATCTCTTTCACTATGTTAGCCAGCCTGTCCTCGTGATCCGCCCACCACAGCCTCCTGAAGTGCTGGGACTACAGGCGTGAGCCACCGTGCCTTGCCTTTTTTTTCTTTGTAGAGACTGGTTTCACCATGTTGTCTAAGCTGGTCTCAAACTCTTGGATGCAAGGGATGCACCCGCCTCTGTCTCCCAAAGTGCTGGGATTACAGGTGTGAGCCACCACGTCTGGCGGATTTTTTTTTTTTTTAATTGAGATGAGGTCTGTCACCCAGGCTGGAGTGCAGTGGCACAATTTCCAGCTCACTGCAGCCTCTGCCTCCTGGGTTCAAGCAATCCTCCTGCCTCAGCCTCTCGAGTGGCTGGTACCATAACCGTGCACCACCATGCCCAGCTAAGTTTTTGTGGTTTTGGTTGAGATGGGGTTTTGCCACGTTGCCCAGCTAAACTTTTTGCTTCAACATATGCCTATTCTTATTACATGTTAGCTATCATCATCATCATCGTTTGAGTGTAGATTTTTGAGTGTAGATACCAGATACCTGGTTGCTAATCCTGACTCTGTGACCAAAAATCACCGTCCACCTGGGCAATCTTTGACCTGTCTGAGCCTGAGTTTCCTTATCTGTAAAATGGCCATTAAAATGTCTGCCTACCATAGAGGACTGCGTTGATGCTCACAGGATACAACTTATAAAACGAGGCTCTGGTGTGCATAAAATACCAAATTCGGCGGGGCTAGGTGGCTCACACCTGTAATCCCAGCACTTTGGGAGGCCAAGGGGGGCAGATCACAAGGTCAGGAGTTCGAGACCAGCAGTGAAACCCCATCTCTACTAAAAATACAAAAGTTAGCCGGGCATGGTGGTGTGTGCTTATAGTCCCAGCTACTTAGGAGGCTGAGGCAGGAGACTTACTTGAACCAAGGAGGTGGAGGTTGCAGTGAGCCAAGATTGTGCCACAAAAACACAAACAAACAAATGAAAAACAAATTCAGCATCTCATTCACAAATGTTTAGGGAACCCCTGTCATGTACCAGCCACTGTGCTAGATGCCAGGAAATTAGCAGGGAACAAACGTGTGATCTTCACTCTCCACCTAACCTCATGGAGTTTACAGGTCAGTAGGGGAGGCAGACATTAATCCAACAATCACCCAAGGAAACATGTAATTATACATTGTAACAAGTGCTGGGAGAGAGTGGGGCCACCCAAAATGGGAGCTGTGAGACTGTGTTGGTCTAGGTCAGGAGAACCCACCCCCTTCTCCTGGTGATTGCTGCAGCTCAGGTGGGTGAGCTGGTGGGGGGCTCACAGGCAGGGCTCTCTGGACAGCCAAGAAAGCTGAGCCTCTTCTGGGTGCTCTGACAGGAGCACTGGGGCGTCGAAATGTGATGGCTCACGCCTGTAATCCCAATGCTGGGAGGCTGAGATGGACTTGAATCCAGGAGTTCAAGACCAGTCTGGGTAATAGAGCAAGACCCCTGTCTCTACAAAAAAAAATTAAAAATTAAGTTAAAAAAATTAAAACATTTAAAAAAATTAGCTGGGTGTGGTGGTGTACATCTGTGGACCCAGCTACTCAGGCAGCTGAAGTGAAAGGATCACCTGAGCCCACAAGTTCAAGGCTGCAGTGATCTATGATCGCACCACTGCACTCCAGCCTGGGATGCTGTCACAAAAAAAGAAAAAGAGCAAACCTTGAAAAAAAAAACAACAACAAACAAACAGAAAGAACAGACCCCTTGGGGCAGCTGGAAGCCTGACCAGGCATGCTGGGGGGATGACGAGCAGATGAAAGGCCTCTCAGCACCCGTTTCCCTCCAAAGAAACCCCCAGCCTGTCAGTTTGAGATATGAGCTTGCTCTTTTTCCTGTCTCTTGGCTGGGACAGAAAAGCCACAATCTGTTCCACAGGTGATCATTGAGCACCTCCTGTGTCCCAGCGTGGCGCCTCTGGCTGTGTGGCATTTAAGCCAAGGGGGCCGCATTCCCATCTTTAGGGAGCCTGTAGTCTGACCACAGGGAGCACAGATGTGCACATGTATTTTAGACAGATAAATAAGTGTGCAAAATAAGCCTGGGAACAAAGACTGTCTTAGCGCTCTAGTTAAGTGAGCCTCTGTTACACGTCCAGCTGGCTCCTGGGGCTTCCAGAGTGGGTGAGGGATGCGAGGACAGGCTACTTGGAGCAGTGAGTTCTAAGAAGGCCCAGGAAAGGCTGGAAAGTCCAAGTGGAGGCAGGGGGTGTCCTGAGGACAGGGGCACGGGAATAAAGAGAGATGGAGACAAAGTAAGCGGAAACTCAAGGTAGGGGGATGGGAGAGTGCGGCAGTTAAAGTGTCACAGGGCAGAAGGAATTGGGGATCCCTGGCACAGCTGCCCTAAGGTTGCTGGGGGCCCAACTGACTCCCCATAACCCTGTGTCTCTAGGGAGGGGCTCCCAGGGTTGCGGAAGCCAGTTTTGTCAGGGACAGTGAAAGCAACAACAGAGCTCAGAGGCCCCTGGGCCATTGGAAGAGGCGGGTATTTATTTGGTGGTGGGGACAGGCTCCCACCTCCCCCTCTGAGGCAGAGCCTAGCCTCATCTCCCTCCAGGATGGCTCTCCCCCATGTCCAGGAACAGATCTGCCATGACGTGACTGACAATAGTGTTAATCAAAGAGGCCAGGCGTGTCACTCTGGCTCCGTGAGCAATCAGGCCTCTCCCCTACACCCCCCAGCCCCAGTTAAACCCATGTACTCAACAGCCATTCAGGAGGTGCCAGCATCAGAAGGCCCTCCAGGTCAGGCAGGGGAGGGCCCTGTGCAGGAAAATGAGGCCACTGTCCCCTCCTTCCAAGACACCTCTGGGAGCCTCACAAAACATAGACGGTTTAATCCAGCGGCCGTGTCTTCCAAGCCAGTCAGGCCCTAGGCACTGTGTTGGATGCTGTGGGGGCCTATTGAGCCTCCCTCTTAGGTTGCTCCCAGGCCAGTGCAGAGACAGACAGGTCCTAATAACAGCGATGACTCCTATAGCACTTAACCATGGGCCAGGCCCTGCTCT
Organism: Cheracebus regulus; assembly: GCA_963574635.1. Classification (NCBI taxonomy): domain Eukaryota; kingdom Metazoa; phylum Chordata; class Mammalia; order Primates; family Pitheciidae; genus Cheracebus; species Cheracebus regulus. Next base: position 111,614 of record CAUYQU010014266.1, on the reverse strand, counting down.
AAGCGCTTTATGTATAGGAGCTAATTTAATCCTCCCAATAATTAGCTCATTGGAAAGAGGTACTGATGCTACCCACATTTTACAGGCGAGGAGACAGAGAGAGGCCCTGAGAGATTAAGTAACTTTCCCAGTGTCTTGCTGCCCGCCGATGGTAAAACCAGGATTTGGACCCCGGCAGGCTGTTTCTAGATTCTGTGTTGCTAATCCCTATGCTCTGATGCCAAATAGCCAACACACGGCAAGACAGGGCTGTGACCAGGGTACATCTGGGGGAGGCTTACTAATGAGCGCCTGGCTCAGGGGTTAGGGGCACGTCTGCTTTCTGATTAGAGGTGGGGAAACTGTTTGGATTGGCAAAAGGCCTTGACACCTGCCTGGGTAAGGAGTGAGAGAAAGGAAGGGATGATGGTTCTGCGTTTGAGGGCAGGAAGAGGTTGCACCACAGACAGAAATGGGCAGTGTGATCAGGGGCCAGATTCCTACACACACAGATTTATGTTATACAGTTCTTTTCACAGCCTACCTGCAACCCATTAAAAAAAAAAAGTATCTTTCTTAAGTTGTAAAGATTATGTTTGCTCTTTGAAACGGAGCTGCTGCTGTTGAGAGGCTGCGGAAAGAGAGGTAAACATGGCTTTAGCCACATTGAGAGGAGGCAGCTGTGGACCAGGTGCAGCTAAAGCGGGAGGGGGACAGCAGTCTGCGGGTCCCCAGGAAGGGGGTGGCCAGAGATCTGGTGTCCTGGGTGGCCCTGTGGGGGATGCCAGAGGCCAGGAGCAAGATGGAAGAGGAGATGGTCAGAGGGAGAGGAGGGAAGTGAGAGGAGGGCGGCAGGTCAGGGAGCATCCCCACTCCTGCAGAGAGAAGAGGTACAGGACGGCGAGAACAGAGCCTGATGAGAAGGGCAGTGTTCCTAGAATGATGGGTGTCGAAGCCAGATAATACGATTACAATTACTGAGGACTTAGGACATGGGCCAAGTTGTATTCGAATTGGTTTAAATACATTATCTTATTTTCAGAATTTAAATTTCCACAATAACCCTAGGAGCTAGGTACTACTGCTGTGCCCATTTTACAAGGGAAATAGAGGAGAAGATATTATATAGCTTGCCAGAGCAAGGAGAAGCCGCATTTCCTTTCTGTTGAAATTGCCTCTGGCCTGGAGTCTCCCTGCCTTTGCTGTGTGTCCAGTCCACACAAGGCCAAACCTGAGTGATCCAGCTGAGCAGAGATGAAGTCACAGCAAGTGGCATCAGGGTCAGAGCCAATCCAGCCTTCCAGTGGAGTAAAGTGGGGTGATGGCAAGAAGCCCTTCCCCTGCCTTCCTGGAATCTGCCGTACTGTCTTAATCGTTCTGTGACTTAAGGATGTGTCCCTGTTAAAACCATAGTTGTCTGGGTCAGGCTGCCATCACTCACACCTTGAGGCTGAATGAGTAGATTTTAAGAGGGTGTTAAGTGTGTGGAGTTCTCACCTGGAGAGAGGAGAGGAGTCGCCGCAGCTTCCCACTTCTGCCTGGCACCTTTGATATGTGAGTTGCTGCTCTTTTGCATCTGGCCACAGATGAGCTCCCAGGAGGGCCAGGCATCCTACCAGGCACCTCCGCAGGTGGCCTTGATGAGGGGTGTCTCACCCTTCTCAGTTTGCACACGCGGAAGCTGAGGCTCAGACAGGAGGCACAGTCACTGCGGCGCTGCATGATGTTGCACAGTGCAAGCTGGAGACCAAGATTGTTGCCAGTCTCCCTGCCAGCCTCGGCCGAGGCCCTGGCGCTCCTCTTCCTGAAGAGTTGAGGGTTGGACTGACTCGAGTCCATTTAAGGCAAAACCCCTCAGGGCCTGTCAGCCCTCGAGACTTGTAAGCAGCAGGGAAACCTTCCCCCTGCCAGGCAGAGGCTCATTAGGAGGCAGACCTTGCAGCTCAGCTCAGAGGAGACTATAGATAGAGCTGGTTGGTGTGCAGTGGGGGCAGCCTGGCATTTTGGCTGGCGCCCTTCATCCCTGCTGGCTTGCCGAGGCTCACACACATCTGACTCTGTCATTGCGGCCCTGGGTGTCCAGAGGCCCAGGTCACTGACTCCTGGCATCACCACTAACCAGCCGTGTGACTCCGGGAAAGCCACATACTCCGGGCCTTCTTTGGTGATTTTGCAGAATGAAGGTATTGTTACCTGCACAGCCCATTTGGTAAAGTTGTTAGGAGCTCTGAGTCAGCAGACAAATACGTTTACAGCACCTGATAGAGGCTAGGTGCTGTTCTAGAAGCGGAAGGTACAGCAGTAAACAAACAAAAAGCCCTGGCCTCATGGAGCCGATCTTTTCAAGAAGCGTGGGAGTTATTTGGGAGACAAGAGCTTGGATAAAGGAATTGAGTGTTTTAGACAGAAACAGAGCAACGTGTGTCCAGTGCTGAGTGCATTTGAATATAGTTTACTTCCACAGCAACTCCAAAGTGGGTGTGAGTTTTCTCAATTTGGCAAGGAGTAGGGTGTCCGAGGGTTAAGCCAGTTGCTCAGGGCAGTTGACCTAGTACCTAGAAAAGCTGGGACGGCCACTCAGGGCTGCTCACCCCAGAGCTGAAGGCCTTCCCTGTCCACCTTGCTGCCTCCTAGATTAGGCCTCTGTGTTCTGAGCCTTTTGATGCCAGATAAGATGTTCATTTTGTGGGCTGCAGAAGCCCATTTCATTTCCCCCCACCCCAATAGCCTGTTCTCTTGGGTGCTGGCCCCAGAAGTCACAGTCAGCCTGACCACAGCTTTGGTTGGCCCTGTGCTAAGGGGTTGAGAGCCAAGGCCAGCAGGTGACAAGTGGCATCTGCAGTGACTTCGGGCAGCCCAGCCAGGGTGGACAGGCACAGAACTGTGAATATGGCTGAGCACGGTGGCTCATGCCTGTAATCCCAGCATTTTCAGAGGCCAAGATAGGCAGATCAATTGAGGTCAGGAGTTTGAGACCAGCCTGGCCACCATGGTGAAACCCAGTCTCTACTAAAAACAGAAAAATTAGCTAGGTGTGGTGGCATGCACCTGTAATCCCAGCTACTCAGGAGACTGAGGCAGGAGAATCACTTGAACCCAGGAGGCGGAGGTTGCAGTGAGCTGAGATCGCGCCACTCTACTCCAGCCTGGGTGACAGAGTGAGGCTCCATCTCAAAAAAATAAGAACCGTGAATAGAGTAGTGAAAACCATATTTGTCTTCTCCCCATGGCCCTGGGCACTATTTCTCTCACTTCCTTCTCTCCCAAGGCTGGAGTTGCAGCCTCTGAGCTAATCTGACCCCCAGGCTGCAGCCATTCCTGGAGCCTTGATGGAGGCCAGGCTGAGTTTGCACAGGCGTCTCACACTCAGTGGTCTCAACCCGGGCTGCAAGTTCAAATCCCCTGGGGAGCTCTTCACAATCTGCATGCCCAGGTTGTACTCCACACCAACTGATCATGAATCTCTCGAGTGAGACATCGGTGTCAGTATTTCTAAAGCTTCTTGAGGGGATTCCAAAGTGCAACTGAGTTTGAAAACTAGTGCTGTCCTCTAGAGAAGGTCAGTGGGTCTGCCTGCATGTTAGAATCCATCAGAGAACTTTTCAAAACTACCCAGGCCTGAGTCCTTTCCAGACCAATTAAATCAGACCCTCTGGCCTAGGATTAAACATTTCCCAGCCAGGCATGGTGGCTCATGCCTGTAATCCCAGCACTTTGTGAGGCCAAGGCAGGCAGATCACAAGGTCAGGAGTTCGAGACTAGCCTGGTCAACATGGTGAAACCCCATGTGTACTAAAAATACAAAAATTAGCTGAGCATGGTGGTGGGTGCCTGTGATCTCAGCTACTCGGGAGGCTGAGGCAAGAGAATCACTTGAACCCAGGAGGCGGAGGTTACAGTGAGCTGAGATTGTGCCATTGCACTCCAGCCTAGGTGACAGAGCGAGACTCCAGAGACTCCGCCTCAAAAAAAAAAAAAATTTCCCCAGTGATTTTGTGGATATCCAGGGCTTTCACCATGGCTGGGGTCCTCCTCCAGCTTCTGAGCATGTAGCTGTCACCAACCTAGTCACCAATCTAGTCACAGTGTTGGTGGTCAGAGGAGAGGTATTCCTTGCTGGGGTCTCTGAAGTTCCCCTGCAGAGCTTAAGGGTCTGGGAAAGGACTGGGAGGCCACTAGGCAGGGGTAGAGAGACTTCAGCCTTGTGGGGCCATGACTGGAGTCCTGGACTGGGAGTCAGGGACTCGGTCTTGTTTTGGCTCAGACCTTCAGCTGGGTGACTCTGGGCAAGTCACTGGAGGCCTTTAAGGCTCAATTTTCCCATCTGACAGTGGGGTGGAGGTCATCACTGCAGAACACACACAGGAGTCACTAGGGAAGCCTTGAAAACAGATTCCTGCATCTTGCCCAGAGCAGGGCCTGGGATTCTATGTCTGAAAAGCTCCCACTGATTTGGCCAGGCGGTCAGGCTTGAATCGGGAGTTGCAGAGTCCAAGTACCTAGGCGCAAGTGTCCCCTGATTTAAGTAAATTTCATATGAAAAACTATCAGAGGCGGGGCGTGGTGGCTCAATGCCTATAACCCCAGCACTTTGGGAGGCCGAGGTGGACGGATCATCTGAGGTTGGGAGTTCAAGATCAGCCTTGCCAACATGGTGAAACCCTGTCTCTACTAAAAGTATGAATATTAGCCGTGTGCGGTGGTGCGAGCCCGTAGTCCCAGCTACTCGGGAGGGTGAGGCAGGAGAATCACTTGAACCTGGGAGGCAGAGGTTGCAGTGAGCCGAGATGGCACCATTTGCACGCCAGCCTGGGCAACAGAGCAAGACTCCATCTCAAAAAAGAAAGAAAGAAAGAAAGAACCTATCAGAGCTGAGCCACAGGATGAAGTGGAGAAGGAGGCATTTTGTAGAGACCCTCCCGTGCGGCAGGCAGGCTTCACTGACTTGTTCTTGCAGCTGTTCTGCAAGGCCATGATTACCCCTGCTTTCAGTGGTGGTTTATGACTCAGGGAGATTCAGTCACATTTCCAGGTCCCCTAGCGAGGGGCCCAGGTCCAAGCCTAGGGCCGTCCTGGTCTTTCCAGCTCATCAGCCCACCTTCAGGGGCTTAGCTGTTTTTTTTTTTTTCCTTTCCACAGTAATTCACCTCAAAGAGACATAGTTTTTTGTTCTTCACAAGAATTTAAATGATTCCTTTAAATGGTGGGCTTATGCCTGCCCCATCGTACAGGAGTTCTGGTTTACAGAAATCCAGTCTGTGCACAACCTACCGGGTATTCCGTTATTCGGAACAGTTTCTGCCCTGCCGTAGATTCGTCCCCTACCCTGATCCCGAGGAGGCTCATCTGAAAGGAGACAGCGCCTCCTCCTGGTGGGGGGCCACAGAAGCCCAAGGCTGACTCCTGGCAGGCCTGAGACGGGCGAGATGATGGCATGTGAACAGAGACAGGCCCAGGAAGCTGCCTCTGTGCACCCCACTAAGAACTGAAGGCTGGAGACCCCAGCTCCCCAGGCCCTTCCCACCTCCCCAGACCTGACCCTGCTGTGGGGCCCTGGCAGCTCCCCTGTCCCTGGGCATCCCTGGAGGACCGAGCAGCTGGCACCAAGAGTTAACCACAACCCTCCACCTCCCTCCTCCCAGCTCTGGTCCGCTAGCCTGTTGCCATGGGAACGTGGCTAAAAATAAAATGGGCTCTCAAAGCCCATCCGCATGCATAGGAGTCAAAACAAACTAATTAAAGCAGCCAGGCTAAAATATGAAGATAATTACACCCTCACTCAGGAGCCAGTCGTGGGGACAGAAAAGCTCAGCGGGCCATCCCCGAGCCAGGGCCCTGGACTCACCCCTGACATGCAGGGCTGGCTCCCACCCCAAAACCCTCAGACCCTCCCCATGCAGTCCTGTTCCCCTCCCCTCCACCCTGCCAAGACCTGAGATCCAGGGAGCGTCACACTGCTGCTCTCCCGGCGCCTCCACCCCTGGTAAATCCACAGCATGCCTCCATGCTGGCTGGGGCTTATGCCTCTTATGCAGGGGCCAAGAAGAAGGTGGGGTGAGCTGAGGTCTGCAGCTGTTTTTCTCACATCTTCTTTGAAATTCTGGGAGGTCCCTATATAGCCCTGGCTGCCCAGTTCCTAAGGCCTTTCCTAAAAGAAGTCAAGAGCTATCCTTGTCTTCAGGCCCCTGCCTCCCCACCCAGGCCCCAGAGGGAGTCCTGGCCTCCCCTTCTGGTCCAGGAACATGGAGAGGGCCCCATCCTCAGCCACGTGGGTGTGGGGTCGGGCCCATCAGAGCAAGGGCCTTTGTTTTGCAGGACCATCAAGGTGGAGGTGTACGACTGGGATCGGGACGGCAGGTAAGCGGGCAGGAGGGCAGGGCGAGAAGGTGAGTGGCAATAGGAACAGCCACTGGGAAGGGGGTTGGGCCTCCCTCCCATGAGGAGAGCTGTGACCAGGCTCCCACCCGCAGCTCTGGGGGTGAGGGAGCCTGGGTTTGTGTGTGGGGGGAGGGGTCCTCTGCCCAAGTAGCTCCTCCCTATCCAGCTCCACGGAGGCACCAGAGGACCTCTGGCCTGCAGGATATAGTGCCAGAGGCATCAGAGGCCTCCTTTCTCCCAAATAGCTGCCCAGGGACCAGCCAGTACCTGCAATCTCCCCACATGGGGCAGAATTTAGGGCTTTCCGAAGAGTGCATGTTCTAGGGCGCAGACACCAGTGAACCTCGTCATTCATGGACACATTTTCTGTGTGAGGCCTCGGGCTAAGCATTGTGGGGTGGCCGAGGCACAGAGGAGAGAGGAGCCCAGCCCTGAGAGACTCCCCACAACCTAGCAGGGAGGCCAGTTGTACCCGTTCAGCCCTCAGCTCATCAGAGGAGCTGTTTGCAGAGAGCCAGGACTGAGGGAACGGGCTGTGGGGGGTGAGCTAGGAGGTGTGCGTGGACTCAGGGGCCGTGAGACAGTGCCTGCGTAGGCCTGCACCTGGCTGCTTGGAGCGTGCATCCCACTCAGGGTCTCTGGGAGGCCAGCACAGCTGGGAATCCATAGATGAGGACAAGAGCCAACCTCTCAAAGCTTCAATCCAGAACCCTCCCTGGCTTGCATGTGTCGGTTGAGCCAAATCCAAATATGTCAACCTGACTTTTGTGACCTCTCCATTCTGTGACACTGTCGAGGAGTGACTTAGGAGGACTTCACAGTCCCCCATTGTCAGCTGGTACCTCCCAAGACTGTGACAGGGACAGAGGGTTTGTCTCATCGTATGTAAAGTGCTATGCAAATACAGCTCCAGGTGAGGCCCACGCCCCCTTCCAAGGAACTCGCCTTCTCCTGAGACCAACCATCCTGCAAGAAACTCCAGAGCCACTATGCCCTCCCCTCCTTGCCCCTCAGCGACCTCACAGTCAGCTTCACGTTTCCACCTGCGATTTGCCTCGTCTTACCCTGTGATCCTGTATTTCTTTGCCTGGAATAGTCTCCTCTTCCGTGCCAGTTGGGGACAGTCACCAGATGCCACTGGGTCCCACCATGAAGTTGCTCATAGTCAGAACGCTGAGAGCTGTAAATATGTAGACACGATACAGTGTAGGCTCATAGGGGATGGGGAGGGCCCCAGGGACACCTCTTGGGCTTCAGTCTCTGGCTGGATGCCCCAGGCCAGCACACTGACCACAGCCCTCCGACAGTGACCTGGAACGTTAAAGGAGGCAACCCCGGGGTCAGTGAAAGTTCTGCTTTGTATCAGTCTTGGCCATGTTGGACGTAAACACTCCAGAAGGTGTGGGCACTGCAGAAAACACTTCCAGCTGCCCAGCTGGACATCGCTCTCATTGTGTTTTTAAAAGCATCTTATTAGAGAAGGGTTTAATGAACACCTTTACGCCCATTACCTGAATTTAACATTTGTTAAATTTTATATTTGCTTCATTTATGTTTTGCTAATATAGCTTAAATTATAGACATTATGGCACTTTAACTCTAAATACTTCATTGAAAATGTCTAAAAAATAAGGGCATTTTCCCACTTTACCACAAATGCCATTATCATACTGGACACGTTGAACAATATTCTTTTTTTTTGTTTTGAGATGGAGTCTCGCTCTGTTGCCCAGGCTGGAATACAGTGGCGTGATCTCAGCTCATTGCAACCTCCACCTCCTGGGTTCAGGCGATTCTCCTGCCTCAGCCTCTGGAGTAGCGGGGACAATAGGCCTATGCCACCACACCTGGTTAATTGTATTTTAAGTAGGGACTGGGTTTCACCTTATTGGCCAGGCTGGTCTCGAACTCCTGACCTCAGGCAATCCGCCTGTCTTGGCCTTCTAAAGTGCTGGGATTACAGGCGTGAGCCTCCGTGCCTGGCTACAATATTCTTAAATACCACTCGCTATTCATTTCATATTTGAATTTCCCCAGTCGTCCCCCAAATACCCTTGTTCAAACAGAGATCCAAGTAGAAGTGGGTGCTGCTCTTCCGAGGCTCTTTTCTTTATTGGGTGACAATTGGGTTTCTTGTTCTGCGGGCAACACAGGGCTCTCTTCCCGGGGACCTAGCCTGTCTGCTGGCACATGCCGTTGGAGTGGAGTCCCTGGTAGAATTGGGGGCCGGAGAAACGGATGAGTGCAAGGCTGGGGCGGGGCAGAGGCAGAGCCTGGCCTGGCCTTGGTCTCAGCTGCAGTCTTCCCTTGCAGCCATGACTTCATCGGAGAGTTCACCACTAGTTACCGGGAGCTGGCCCGTGGGCAGAGCCAATTCAACATCTATGAGGTGAGGTGGGCACCCGAAATCTGGGGTTTGCACTGCTAAGTGGCCCAGTCACTGAGGTCTATAGTGAGCCATGTACTGGGCTGGGGGATTTTTGTGTTTTCCTGTGAGGTAGGTGTTATTGTCCCATTCTACTGTTAAGGAGACCAAGTCTTGGAGGAGTATGAGAACTTGCCCAAAGTTCCACCATTCAGTACATTGCAAAATCAAGACACAAACAACCCAGACTTGGCTGATTCCAAATCACTGAGTTATAGTGCCCCCAAGAGCACTTCCCACAAGCGAGAGAGATAGGAGCACAGGGGACCAGTGTAAGAAGGTTCTGGGCTGGAGGCCTGAGGTCCTGAGTTCAAGGTGGCCCTCTGCTTTCAATCAGAACAGTTTCAGGGCCTGCTGAGTATCTTCACCTGTTTCAGAATGAAAACTTCAGGAGAATGAGATCCGGATACCTTTCTTGTTCTAGCCCCAGAGCTGGAAAGCCTTGGACAAAGCACCTCTAGAGATACAATAGTAGCATTTGTCCTCAAGGGACAATCTCTGTTGCCGAACTTTGTGAGTGTGTGCGAGTGTGTGTGTGTTCTCCCTTTTTTTTGAGACAGGGTCTCACTCTGTTGCCCTGGTTCACTGTAGCCTGACCCACCTCAGCCTCCTGAGTAGCTGGGGCCACAAGCATGCACCACCATGCCCAGTGTTTTAAATTTCTTAAAGAGATGGGATCTCGCTATGTTGCCCAGGCTGTTCGTGACCTCCTGGGCTCCAGCGATCCTCCTGCTGTGACCTCCCAAAGTGCTGGGATTACAGGCATGAGCCACCACGTTGCACTGGGAGCTCTCCCTCTTGCAGTTCCCTCCCCACCTTCCAAATCTAGCTCAGTCCTGCTCCTCTGGGAGGGCTTCCCAGCCACTCTCGTCCTCATGCGTTCTTTCTCGTCTGAACTTCCACAGATGTCACGGTTCATGCCAAACCCACTTAACGGCACATACTTATAACCCAAATAACTGCTTGAGTTCATATCCTGACTCTATCACTTACTAGCTATGTGACTTTGGCTAAGTCTCTGAACCAATCTGTGCCATGCAAACTGAAAATTAAATAAGTTAATCGAACAATGCCTGGCCCAGAGGTCAGCACTGTCTTCTGTCATCATCTGCTGAGCACTGTGTGCCCAGAGATTCACATTTTACAGCCACCCTGCCATCCTGGCACTGTCCTCACTCTAGCAGCCACTCAGCTAGCCAAGTTGAAGAGCTGGCTTTGAGTTCCATCACTGAATCCAAATCCCATGTTACCTCCACTCCCTTGCCCTGTATCTTGGTTCTGAGTGGGCAGGTCTTGTGTCCCAATTAGACTTCCCAAGAGCCCTTTCTGTTGCCTCCTCTCACTGGCCGGGGCACTGCCGGGCACACGGTAGATGCCTGTTATACATTCGGATGGTGAATGAGATTGAACATGGCTATTGTGAAGACAGAGTGTGGAGTGATTTATTTGAAAAGGCTCTAATACAGTACATTGCTTTGTTTTCTGCATCTGCAAAGAGAGAAGCTGTCTTTGTCCCCCCTCCCCCACCCCAAGCAGAGAAAAGTAGACTCCACCATTCTCTGGCCTCCTTTGAGGAGGTTTTAGGGAGGTGAAAGGAAGGGAAGGGGTCAGATCGCCCGGAGCTTGGTTTCTAAAGGTGCTTGGCAGGCCCAGGAGGAGCTGTTTCTCTCAGGCTATGAGCAGAAAGCATTCGATTGACTTGTTTTCTCAGTTGATCTCTGCTTCTTTGTAATCAACAAGAGAAACTGCCACGCTGGGAGGCTGAAGCACTGTCTTCACACATCGGAAGGCCATCAGGTGGAAAAGGAGCTCAGCTCTGGCAGTCCCAGGAGGAGGCCAGTGTGGGACCAGAAGGCCTTGCTAGAATCAGAACTGCCTGAAGAGGGAACAGGCTTTAGCTAGTTAAGACCTATGCCTCGGGCCCTGGCATTGCTCTGGGGTCAGACTCCTATGTCCAGCTGTCTGCTGGCCCCTCCTGGGGCTCAACCGTCCAAAACTGAATGCATTGGCTCAACCTCCCTCAGCACTCCCCACCTCCTGGCAGCCAGGCTTCATCTCGAATATTCCCATCACGGGGGCTCAGGGCACCTCGGGGGTCGTAACTCGGGAGTCCCCATCCCTCACTCCATATCCAGTCCACGACCGAACACTGCCCTTCTACTACCTACATTTTCCGTCATCGTTCCCTTCATCTCAGTCCCCCACGACCAACCTCATCATCTCCCCCGCATGGGGCTTTGCCACAGCCTCCTTGCTTCCTTCTGTCCCCTGCACGGTAACCAGAGTACTCCACCAAAATGGTGATCTGACCACATTGCTCCCCTGCTTAAAACCTGTCCTGGGCATTCCACCCACCACCTCAGCCTGGTTCGCTCACGGGAGGTGGGAGGAGATACCAAAAGATGCTCCCAGCCCAGCTGAGATCCATTGACCCTCAGGGTGAAGTCCAAGCTCCTTCATTCGGGATACTGTTTCCCCAGCCAGCCACCTGCAATCTGTGCGTGCATGTTTTTTGTTTGCTTGGTTTTTTTGAGATGGAGTCTCATTCTCACCCAGGCTGGAGTGCAGTGGCGTAATTCCGGCTCACTGCAACCTCTGCCTCCGCCTCCACGCTCTAGCTATCCTCCCACCTCAGTCTCCCAAGTGGCTGGGACCACAGGCACACACCACCACCCTGGCTCAGTTTTTTGTATTTTTGGTAGAGACAGGGTTTTGCCATGTTGCCCAGGCTGGCCTCCGACTCCTGAGCTCAGGCGAGCCACCCGCTTCGGCTTCCCAAAGTGCTGGGATTTTAGGGGTGAGCTGTGCATATAAATAGAAACACACATCACAAGCCTTCAGAGGCCCCTGAGAGCTGGCCCCTGCCCCTTCCCTCTGCCCATTCCCACTTTCAGCCCGTCCTGCCACCTGAGGCTCTCTGCCTCCAGCTTGATTCACATGGGTGCCTCCACCTGGAACTCCGTTCTGTCCTCTCCTGGGTAGGAGCTGTTGGTCTGAGGAGCCTCCATGTGGCTGTTCCCCTCGGAAGTTGTGTCCACCTGCACACTCGCTACACCCCAGAACCTGGGGCGAACACTTCTCAGTGCTCCGGGGGTCCCCTCTGGCTATTTCCTGTTTGTGACACTACCCACCCCCTCAAAGACCATGAGGTCCTCAGGGTGGGGGCTGTGTTGCACTAGCTGCTGCATCCCCAGAGCCAGCACAGCTCCTGGGCCCTAAGATCCCCTCCCTCCTCCCCCCCACCCCACTGTGCACAGGAGGGCGGACTCCAGAACCGTCCTGTCCCTGCTTCACCACCAAGGAGAGGGAAAGGAGGCGGCTTAGCGACGGCGCGGCTCCTGGGATGGCCCCTAGGTGGCGCTGGCCCCCTGCATGGGATTCACCGCGGCGGGACTGGAGAGTCTGACGTTGGGGGCATGAAACCTCAGGGATCTGACAACAGAGCATTGCTTTAACACTAAAGCAGTTATATCAGAGAGTGGAAATGTGGAATACAGGCCAATTTAAAGATAACATAGAAGGCTTAGAAGAAACGTGCTTGTAGCCAAATCTTTGGTTACATACACTCAAAGATTACTGGGAGGGCTGGAGCAAAAGGTTGAGGATGCTCTCCATTCCCATAGTTCAACTCCCTCAAGGGACAGATTGGGAAACTGAGGCACTGGGGCTGCCATTTTGCCTTCATCTTAACAACTTGCCTAGTAAGCTGTTTTTCCATGAACGTGTCTATGAGCACCCCACCATCTGGGTAGCCCCGTGTTGGGGGTGTCCTCCAGTGCTAAAGAGAGTGCTCTGGTCTCTCCTGGACTCTTTCACCATCTCACCCAGGCCCTCGGTTTCTACCTGCACAGCTTGCCAGCCCTCCCACCTGAACTTCCCACCTGTGCCCCAAACCCAGCTCCTCCTCCTTTCTGTGTCTACCTCGTCACCCCAATCCCTGCCTCTCTCGAACCGCTATAGCTATCCCCAGGGCCCAAGAGGTGTGGTCATTCGTGACAGTGCTGTTCTGGCCATAGCTGAGCACCTGTACCAATAGCCCCAAGTCCTCATGCCTCTCAGATGGACTAGTGGTAGCAGTAATAGTAGCAGTAGCAATTTTTAAAGACAGCGACTGAGCAGTGACTCACACCTGTAATCCCAGCACTCTGGGAGGCTGAGGCAGGAGGGTCTCTTGAGCCCAAGAGTTTGAGACCAGCCTGGGTAACATGGTGAGAGCCTACCTCTACCAAAAAAAAAAAAAAAAAAAAAGCCAGGCATGGCAGCTTGTGCCTGTGGTCCCAGCTACCTGGGAGGATTGCTTGAGCCCAGGAGGTCAATGCTGCAATGAGCTATGATGCCACCACTGCACTCCAGCGTGGGCAATAGAGCAAGACCCTAAGAAAAAAGCAACAGACACTTATAGATAATACTACATTCCAAACTCTGTTCTAGGCACTTTGCTCGTATAGGCCCATTTAATCCTCAAACCTTTCTGGGAGGCAGGTACTTTTAATTCCCGTTTTACAGATGAGGAGACTGAGGCACATTGAGGCTAAGTAACCTGCCTAAGGTCACACAGCTATTATTAGGTGACAGAACCAGGCAAATATTTCCTGGACGTGCCTCCTCCTCCCCTCATACTCACCTCTACCAGGCCCCAGCATCCTAGATCCTGCTCTGATTTTGTCTCCTACCAGCTTGGGGGTCATCAGAGTTCCCTGCAGGCCGCTGGGTGACATTTATACTTTTTTCACTGGGCATTTGAGGCTTTCCTCCAGCCCGCCCAACTTACTCTTCCACCCTGTGGTTCTGCCATCAAACTGGGCCTGGGTTCTGTGCATTTTTCCCATAGCATCTTCTCTGACATCCATCTCTCCCTGCCCAGAGCCTTCCTGTCCCTCTAAGTCTGCCTTCAAGACTGCCTGCTCCAGGGAGCCTTTGCAGACACTCCCACCTAGAGCAGGCTTTCCTTCCTCCAACTTCCCTGATACTTCTGTGATCCCTGTTTTTCTGTGGCCCTTGTGACTTTCTGCTCTGAGGACATGTCTTCTCTCTACAACAGAAGTGATGATTCCAAGGGAGAAGAAATATATATTTCCACCCACCCCATAACTATATGTTGAAGGGATGTGTTTGTATCTGTTATCAAGATGGCACCCATGTATGCACCACTGGCCTGGGGGCAGGAAACCTGGTTTGTAATCCTGTCACTTCCCAGATGGCTGTGTGACCTTAGGCAAATCACTTGGTGTCTCTGTGCTTTAGTTTCCTTTCAGGAAATAGATAGCGATACTCACTTAGACAGAAGGGACCACAGTAAAGATCGGGTGACGGCCTCTGCGGGAACAAAGACAGGGAAAGGGGAAATGAACTCACCAGAAACCAACAGGCTGCACAGGAGGTGTGCAAATGGTCTCACTTTGTTTGATGGGACATTAGGGAAAAGTGCCTAGACTCCCCTTATTAAAAACAACACAAAGAAAAACTGAGGAGGGTCAAATGAAAATACAAATACAGTAAGTGCAGAGTCTCGTGGGGGCGCCTAGGGGCCAGGCGGCTCTCGTCACTCAGCCCGCTCTTGGCCTTGGCACTACTGGCACTTGGGACTGCGCCACTCTGTGCTGTGGGAGGCTGCCCTGTATACTGTGCGGCGCTTAGCGGCATCCCTGGCCTCTACCCACTCCCTCAGCTGGGAAAACCAAAACTGTCTCCAGACGTTACCAAACATTGCTGGGGGTAAAATCGCCCCTGATTGAGCCCGCTGAGTTAGCCACCGACAAGTCCGTTCTGAGCACCTACTCTGAGCTATCTGACACAGGTCTGGTTTAGAAGTTAAAGTTTATACTCCAAGAATAGCTAAAGAGGTTCTTGCTGCTAAGTAAGAGGGGTGGTGATGGACAGGGAGCCTCAGAGGCCCTGGGAAGCCCTTGGTTGATGGTTGGGACCCTCGGTCTGATCGGAGAACCCAGTTGTGTGAACCAGACTCAATACCAGTCTCCCACAAAACCTCCCTAGACCCTACTGTCCTGGCCCCTGTGGTCTTCACACCCACACTCTAATGGGGCTGGGCTAGGACCACGCCCAGGGGTGAGTGGAAGCCCTCAGGACCCAGCCCTGACTCCCTGGAAGCACACCTTACCTGGTAACTGGTTTTTCCTGCAGGTGGTAAACCCGAAAAAGAAAATGAAGAAAAAGAAATACGTGAATTCTGGCACAGTGAGTAGCCACCCCCTCTCTGCAGCCAGGTGTAGACATTTTGAACCCCAAGCTAGGTCTGGTATCAGGGAGGCCCTTGCATCTGTGTGTGTGCACAGGCAGAGTGTGGGAATCAGATGTGGAAGAGGGATGGATGGGGTGGGGAGGGGTGGGGCAGATGGAGCAGCAGCCGGGGGAGGGAGTTGACTTGGAGACCACACAACAGGTGCTGGCTGCATCTAGGATGAGGAATCGCAGAAACACCCACGGGACTTCCTGCAGGAAGGAAGAGGAAGAGAAGGCGTATTTATTGGGCCCCTCCTCTGGGAAATTCCCCATGTAGGTGCTTTTCACAGGTTGTTGCCCTGAGAGGCAGATATCATCATTCCCTAGTCATGAAGGAGGAAACCAAGGCTGCAAGCAGGAAGGTGACTCAGCCAAGGTCACACAGCTAGAAAGCGGAGGAGCTGGGACTCAGCATGACATCTCACGCCAGAGCTGGCAGCTGCTACGGGCACTGCCCCTGCTCAGCTGTGACCTTCCGGGGATGACACACTGGCCCAGTGGCTTCTGGGGGTTGGCCTTCAGAACATGCATACGTTTATTCAACAAATATTTACCAAGTGCTACTTTGTGCCAGGCACTTGTTTTCAGATATAGCTGGAAACAAGACAGACCCAAATCCCTGGTGCTTATACTCTAGTGGGAGGAGACAGAGAACGCACACACACACACACACACACATACACACACACACACACACACTCACACCTGTGTGTGTCAGTTGATTATGCATGCTATGGAAAAAGTATAAAGGGTAAAGGGACAGGCAATGGAGGAAGTACGGAGGCTACTGAGGAAAGGGAATTCCGGCATCCGTGCTGTAGAGAATAGCATGTGTAAAGGCCCTGGGGTGGAGCTCACAGTGCATTTCTAGTATGAGCCACTGTCTTTTCGGCGGCAGAAACACCCAAGTTCATCCTCTCTGTGTTCCTTCCTCAGTCTAGAGGCCCAGGGCTAGTGCAGCCAAGTCTGGTCATTTGAGTCAGGCAGACTGCATCTCCAGACCTAGAAGAGGTCTTCAGGAGCTCTGGGGTTCCTTTGAAGAGCCTCATTTTCTCTGTCTGTCAAGTGGGACTAATAAATCATTCTTACCTTGCCACTGCACAGAGTGGCTGTAATAGACACATGGGAGCTGCAGGCTTGTGGACTGTGAAATTACTCTGCTCATTCAAAGGGAACTGAACACCACCTTTTTTGATTTGATTGTAACTGCTTAGCACACTGGGGCTTCGAGTCATATTTCCTTTGTCCAAGACTGTGATGTTTCTTAGTGGGGATGCTGTCAGCGTTTGGGAGGAAAATTCTTCATCTCGCAGGATGTTTCGCTAACCCCTGGCCGCTGCCCATAGCTACCAGTAGAGCCCCCAGTCATTATGAGAACCCTGCAAACTCTCCCACACCTTCCCAAATTCCTCTAGGGAAAGCAACACCTTCCCCAGCTGGGAATAAGAAGATTCAAAAACCACTCATCTCATCCAGCCTTCTTATTTTAGAGATGAAGGAACTGTGACCTAGAGAGGGCATGCGATTTGTCCCAGGTCACGCAGTGAGTTAGAGACACAGCGGGTCTAGGCCCATGTCTCTTGACTTTTCTCCAGCATTTCCTCATCTTCACCACTAAAAAATCACCCAGGATGCAAGAAAGCTTGTTAAAATACCAATGTCCAGGCCAGTTCCCTGGGGTTCCACTTTAGGAGGCCCAGGAATCTGTGTTTAGTGCTTTTTTTTTTCTTTTTGAGATGGAGTTGTCCAGGCTGGAGTGCAATGGCGCAACCTCGGCTCCCTGCAACCTCCACCTCCCGGGTTCAATCGATTCTCCTGCCTCAGTCTCCCTAGTAGCTGGGATTACAGGCGGATGCCACAACGCCAAGCTAATTTTTGTATTTTTAGTAGAGACGGGGTTTCACCATGTTGGTCAAGACTGGCTTCAAACTCCTGACCTCAGGTGATCCACCCATCTTGGCCTCCCAAAGTCCTGGGATTACAGGCGTGAGCCACTGTGCCCAGCCTGTTTAGTGCTTTTCATAACTTACTTATGGTGCGCAGAATCCCCGGGGGATCTTGTTGAAATGCCAACACTGCATTTCTGCATTTCTGCCTGGCATCAAGGTGATGCTGATGCTGCTACTCTAGGGACACTATACCTTGAGTAGGGAAAGTCTGCTTTGGCCCTGCAGGTCCCTGGGTGCATCGTATCGTCAGGGCAGTTAGGGCATTGCTGCATCCTGGGGGTTAGAATGGGGAGTGGTGAACTTGGCTGCAGACTAGACTTACGTGAAAAGCTAACAAAAGATCTCTGAAACTTTCACGTAGCCCCAGAAACTCGGCTATTATGGGTCTGGGCTGCAGGATGATCTAAGAGCTCCCCAGGGTTGAAGCCACGCCATGGTCCACGCCCAGTGAGTCTGAGCTGCCACACTTGGAAGGAAGCCCATGCTTCATCCAGGTGCCTAACACCTTAACCACAGTAGGCTAGGGTCTTACTGCCAAGTAGGCTGGTGGTCTCACCTGGCCCTCCCAGTGAGCCTATAAAAATGGCTGAATCTGCAGGAATCGGGGGCTCCCAAACTACTAAAGAGGAGTTCGTTGTCTTACACAGGTAAAAGGTCCTCTGCCCTAATTGCCTCATTTAATTGCTTTAGGATGTCAGGCTTTCATTTGTCTCCTTGATTCTAAATTGTTGTGATAATGAGCTGCCAGGTACCTGCCTGTCTTAGCAAAGCCAGAGCTAACATTGACAGGGTATAGGTGAAAAGGCTCTGCTTAGGGAGGGCGCCTGGGGTTGTCAGTTACCTCTGGGGAAAGGATGGGCTGTTTACGCGGGAGGGTCTTGGGTCTGAGAGGGATGAAGTGGGACCAGTAAGATTTAAGATAAGCACAGCCCAAAGAGGCACATTTCAGGACCAATAGCTTGAGGCACATAGAAGCGTGAAGCTCGTAGGCATTGGGAGGTTGTTAGGCCTGTGTTGGGGGGAGTCCCTTGCCCTCCACACCCCACCCTAGGGCCCTGGGGCTGGAGAGTCAGTGCCCACTTAGAGGAAACTAATGCCCTTGGCTTGGAGCCCTGCTCCACTGACAGAGATGGCACCTTTCCATGAAGGTTAAGAGTGTGCAGGCTCTGAAGTCAGACACACCCTGGTTTCAGATGTCTCTGCCCTGGCAGTGTCCTTGGGCACATTGCATCACCTCTTTGAGTTTCAGTTCCCTTGGCTATAAAGTGGGGATAAGAATAGTACTTCATGGGGTGGTGTGGGCAGAGCATGAAATCTTGCATGCAAAACTGCACGTGCCGAGGGTTCTGTCAAGTCAGCTCGAATTCTAACCCGTCTCCGCCGGCCCCACGCTCCCCACTGACCAAGCTCCCTTTTGTTTTCAAGGTCACCCTGCTTTCCTTTGCTGTGGAGTCAGAGTGCACCTTCCTTGACTACATCAAAGGAGGGTGAGAAGAGATACAGCCAATTTTGTGGGCTTTGGGGAGAGGGCAAGGGCCCCACACACCGACAGGAGCAGCTTTGGCCCCACCCTGGCCTCTTTGAAGCCCTGGTTGAAGGCTGTGGTGCTGGGCTCTGAGCAAACCCTGGCGTGGGGGCTGAGACAACTCACCCAGAGCCCTGCACGTCCCCAGATCCCAAGCAGTTTAGAGGGAACTCCTGAGCCAAGGAGGCTGGCCTGGGTCATGTCAGGTCTCCATGCAGACACAGGACCTGGAGCTGGTGGGGACTCCCTGGCGGAGAGCCAAGGGTTTGGGGAGGTGGAGAGAACCCTGAAATAGGAGTCAGGAGGCCCAGGCTCTAGGCCTCTCTTGGCCATTAATTTGCTGGATTCCTTTGGGCAAGTCCTTTTCCCTCTCTGGGTATCAGTTTCCTCCTCTGTACACAAAGAGAACGGAGTAGGTAAGTGTTAAGGTGCCTTCCAGCTCGGAGCTTCTGACGCCTCTGATCTGTCTGGTTGGGGGAGTGGGCAGTGATTAACCTGCTCATTGTTATCAGGGCCCTGTAAGGGCTGCAGGATTGGGAATAAGCCAGGGGTTGGTTCTGGGGCCAGCAGATAGTCAAACACGAGTTTAAGGAGCAGAAGGAACTAGCAGGGACAGTGTCTAGGCCCAGACAGATAGGGGAGCCAGGAGGCCCCAGCCAGCAGCTCATGGGAAGAGCCTGACTGTAAGGGTAGAGCCTGCCCAGCGTGCTCCCTGCCAGGATAGGTGCCAGGTCAGGGCGTGGGCAGCCAAGAGCCCTCAGGTGAGTGACTGCACCTGTCTGGAAAGGAGACAGGCAGGAACAGCTGTCAAAGGCTCATCCCAGCCAAGCGGGCCCTCGGCTGCCTGGTTCTCCAGGGCAGAGGGAAAAGCTGGGGCCTGGGAAGCCACACTCACTTTCCCATGACACCACTCCCTGCTGCCTTGAAATTTCAGTCTCAAGGCCGCAAGCTCTCCTCCTGCCCACTGAGCACACGCCCTGCCTCCAGTCACCCAGGGGCTCCTCTGCCCGAAGCTGTCCCTCCTCCGAGCTGACGCCAGACCCCGCCCTTGTACTCTTCCCCCATCAAAAGTGCTTCTCTCGATCCCATTAAGCAGCCACCCCTTACAGTCCATAGCACCTGGTAACTCTCCTGTCTTACTGCCTGGAGTCCTCTGGATGCTTTGCCCCCAGCCAGCAGAAGATGGGAAAGAGGGTGGGGATGATTGTCTGTGGCCAGAAGTCATCCTGTTTATCTTTATTTTTTTGAGACAGACTCTCGCTCCGTCACCCAGGCTGGAGTGTAGTGGTGCAATCTCGGCTGACTGCAACCTCCGCCTCCCAGGTTCAAGCAATTCTTCTGCCTCAGCCTACCGAGTAGAGTAGCTGGGGCTACAGGCAGGTGCCACCATGCCTGGCTAATTTTTGTATTTTTAGTAGAGATGGGCTTTCACCATGTTGGCCAGGCTGGTCTCGAACTCCTGACCTCAGCTGATCCACTTGCCTCGGCCTCCCAAAGTTCTGGGATTACAGGCGTGAGCCACTGTGCCCAGCCCATCCTGTTTATTTTTCTGATTTGCTTAGTGCCCTCAAGTTACAGAACACAGTGGGTAGGATCAGGACAGTTATCCCCATTTTACAGAATGTGCCTGAAGCCACACGCCTAGATGGCGGCAGGGTTCCTTCCCTCATAACATGCTGCATTTCACTCTATAGTAATGAATCACTCTAGCCTGCCTGACTTGCTGTTAGCCCGTGGGGTGGGATAAAAATGGAGACCGATGAGTTAGAAGGCTAGGTGCTGTGAGGTTTCATCGAAAAGGAGCCCTTGGAGGCTGAGCAAAGCTGGCAAAGCTGCTGCTGCTCATACTGGGCAGGTTACAGCCCCAGAGCCAGCCCTCTCTTTAAACTCTCCAGAAGGCTGAGTGTGGTGGCTCATGCCTGTAATCCCAGCACTTTGGGAGGCCGAGGTGGGCGGATCATGAGATCAAGAGATCGAGACCATCCTGGCCAACATGGAGAAACCCCATCTCTACTAAAAATAGAAAAATTAGCTGGGAATGATGGTGCACGCCTGTAGTCCCAGCTGCTGGGGAGGCTGAGGCAGGAGAATCACTTGCACCCGAGGCAGAGGTTGCAGTGAGCCAAGATCGCAACACTGCATTCCAGTCTGGCGACAGAGTGAGACTCTGTTTCAGAAAAAAAAAAAAAAAAAAAATCTCTGGAGAGCCTGAGTGAGACAGCTGGCTCCAGGGACTGAAAGCCTGGCATGCATGCCCAGGCAGAAGCTGATGTCTAGGGACCCTGTCCTCCCTGGCCTCCCTCATCTGCCCACCTGGACCCAAGAGAAAGGGTATGAGTACCTTGGCCCTGCTGTCAGAGGAGGAGCTGATTGCTCAGCAGCCTGTGTTGTACCCTTAGGCAGAAGAGACTGGCTGCTGCGAGAGTAATTTTCCCACAAGAGTATCTGCTTCCCAGTTGCTTCCTTTCCTGAGGCTTTTCAGAACCCAGAGCAGGGGAGCACTAGTTAGAGTAAGGCCTGCCTTTCCCCTCACCCTGTATTTGGAAGAGCCAGTCCAACAGTGCCCCTCGGGTATAGTCCCGCAGGCCAGAATCGTCTTCCCAAGAGTGGCCCTGGGAGCAGGACTTTGACCCTCCAAATGTCTCCCTACTTCTAACAAAGACATGCGTTCTATATTCCACACTGAAAGATGACAGTGAACAGGAGATGGATATGGTAGATCAACTGCTGTAACACATAATTACCTAAACTCAAGCCTTAATACAAATAAAGGTCTGTTTTCATCTATGGGTTGGCAGGGTTGGGTGGGGAGATGATCCACACAGTCATTCAGGGACCCAGGCTCTTGCTAGCTTGTGGCTCCTTCTATCCTACTACCTAGAGTCCTCTGGATGCTCTGCCCTCAGCCAGCAGAAGAGGAAAAGAGGGTGGGGATGACTGTCTGTGGCCAACAGACCTTGGCTTGGGTCTCCTGCTAACTATGTCCTTGACATTTTCCTTGGGGTGAGTGTTCCATAAGCAGCAGCTCAACTGTGACCAGGTGGTTTCTGATAGGGACCTACTGCTAAATGCAAGTGAGGTGAGGCCACCTGATCTTACATCATGCACAGCCCCAACTGAGAATTACTAGAACAGAGTTTTCCTGAGTGTGCTCCCAGTCTCCTGTCCTCAGAATCCCTGGATGAAGGCAATGTTAAAGAGGCAGATTCTGGGTGCCACTCCAGACCAACTCAATTGGCATTTCTGGGGTGGAGCCTGGAATCTTCTTAAGCAAGCACCTGTGGTGATTCTATGCTCACTGCTGTGTGAGAACTATAAGATTAGACTTTATCAGGGACTTGTGTCTGTCAGCTTTGTTCTGTCTGGACCTGACACAGAACCTAGAACAAGCCCTCAGAGAATCTCAACCCTGAATCTGAATGCTCAAAACCCTTTTATTATAGAAAATTTCAAACACGTGCAAATGTGGAGAAAAGGTATAATCAACCCCCCCAGTAACCTTCACCCAACTTCAGCCATCACCATGTCATAGCCAGTCTTGTTTTATGCACTCTTCCCTCCATCCAGTCATTTCTTATTCTTTGTTATTTTAGTGGGTTTTTTTTAAGGTCTCACTATATTGTTCAGGGTAGCCTTGAACTCCTAGGCTCAATCGATACTCCCACCTCAGTCTCCCAATATCCAATTTGAAGCAAATCCCAGCCATGATATTTTATCCCCAAATGCTTTAGCATGTCTCTCTAAAACATAAGGACTATCTCTTTGTAAAACATGACTGCGATACCATAATCATACCTAAAAAATGAACAGTTCCTTAATACAAAATATCTAGTGAGTGCTCACATCTCCCCAGTTATCTTATAAAGTTTTAAAATTGGTTTGTTTGAATTAGAAATCCAGGCAAGAGCCATATGCTGTGATTGGTGGGTTGTTCTCTTAATTCTCTTTTCATCTGTTCATTCCCCCAGCCATCTGAATGGCTTGCTAACACAGATTCCTGTACCCCACCAAGATAGTCTAATCTTTAGCCAGATGTTGTGGTTCACACCTGTAATCCCAGCACTTTGGGAGGCTGAGGCAAGAGGATTGCTTTTGCCCAGGAGTTCAAGACCAGGCTGGCCAACATAATGAGACCTCATCTCTACAAAAAGGAAAAAGAAAGCTAGCCAGGTGTAGTGGTGTGTGCCTGTGGTCCCAGCTACTCAGGAAGCTGAGGTGGGAAGACTGCTTGAGCCCAGGAGGTTGAGGCTGAAGTGAGCTGTGATCACGCCACTGTGTTTCAGCCTGGGTGACAGAGCGAGACCACTTTTCAAAAAAGAGAGACTGTAAGATTCAGGAGAGCTAGATGGAGCCTGAGAGGCCCAGAATGTTCCCAGGAGATAGTGCTGTTGCTGACTCTGATAGGGCATCTACAGAGTTTCCCAAAGACTGGATTTTGCTGGCTGCATCTCCTGTGGTGTCATTTAATGTGTTCCTCTGTCCCCTATATTTCATGTAAACCAACTAGATAGCTCTGGAACCTCAATCAGAATCAGGTTCAATTTTTTGGTAAGACAACTTCATGGGTGGTATTTTATTCTTTCTTTAGGAGATGCATAATGTCTATTTGACTCTCTCTTTTGTCAAATTAATTTTCATCCTGAATCTCACTTTGAGCCAGCAATCCAATGAGACCCAACCTCACCCACCCTACTCAGGCGGGCCCAGAGGTAGGGTTTGTGGAGGAAATGAGTGATCACAGCCACATGCCCACACAGAACACAATCATCTTCAAAGAGCTTTCCTACTGCCTAACTCTTCTGATGCTCATTAATTCTTTTAGAGGGGCATAGCTGGCATTACTGTCCCAGCTCTCCAGAACTGGAAAGAGATGAGTGATTTCACCAAGGCTACGTATCTGGCGAGCAGTGGGCCCAGGGTGGCAGCCAGTGCCCAGCACTGTCCCCTGTCCCACAGCCCTGCCTCCCTGCAGGTGACTCCCCTGCTGTTCTCCCTCTTCTAGGACCCAGATCAACTTCACTGTGGCCATTGATTTCACCGCCTCCAATGGTGAGTTGGGGGATGGGCAGAGGAGCAGGGTGGGAGGAGAGGGCTTTTAAGGGTTGTGGTGTCTGGCCCTGGCTGGGAGCCATGATCCTCATACTCTCTGGCTTCTTCCTCACCAAAGAGGAGGTATCTAGGTCTGAAGGAAGAAAGATACAACCAAGATGGCAGAGGTAATCCCACATTGGACCACTGACATAAATCTGGGCTCTGAACCACAGCTCTGCCCTTGAGGAACACCCAGTCTCCCGGGGGATGGGATTGTGGGATTGTGTGTACTCTGGGTCTATGGAGAGCCCTGGAGGAGAGATGTTCCCTGGGTTCAAATCCCAGCTCCTCTGTGAGGTCCACCCCACAGGCTGGAGTGAGAACCAGAGCCAAGACGGACCCCTGTGGTCCTCAGGGAGGCAGGATCCGGCCCAGGGACCCCAGTCCTTATCTGGCTGGACTTATCTGTCCTGGCTTCCTTCCCTCTTCCCAATTTCTCCAGTGTCAGCCTGTAGCTGAGTCACTAGGAGCAATCACAACGCCAGATTTTACACGATTAGAAACATCACAACCTTCCTTGGGCTCTGGACTCCTCTATTAGGGGTGCTCAATGCTCATTTTAGTGCCAACCAAAAATGCCCAGGTCTTGCCCTCCACAGGTGTCAGGAACCCATCTTATGGCTGTAGGCACCAGCATCATAGAGCACTGGGCAGTCAGAGCTGGGAGGGGCCTTAGCAACAGTTAACACTGAGGATAGTGATCACAATAGCAGTAGCACCTGTGTAATACTCACATCTATCCTATAAAATGGGAACTATTATTGCTCTGATTTTACAGGTGAAGAGACTAAGGCTAAGATTAAGGAACTTACCCAGGATCACACAGCTAGGAGGTAGACAGGATCGGTACCTTGGCAATCTGTGCTGTACTGCCTCCCATCAATGAACAAATAAGTTAAATACAGACTATATTAGGCTGGCCATGGTGGCTCATGCCTGTAATCCCAGAACTTTGGGAGGCCGAGGCGGGTGGATCATGAGGTCAGAAGTTCAAGACCAGCCTGGTCAAGATGGTGAAACCCTGTCTCTACTAAAAATATAAAAATTAGCCAGGCACGGTGGCAGGTGCCTGTAATCCCTGCTACTCGGGAGGCTGAGGCAGGAGAATCACCTGAACCCAGGGGGCAGAGGTTGCAGTGAGCAAGATCACGCCACTGCACTCCAGCTTGGGCAATAGAGTGAGACTCCTTTTCAAAAAAAAAAAAATACAGACTCTTATTAGTAGCAACGAGGGCTCTGGGGGAAAATCAAGCCAGGAAGAAGGATAGGAAGGGTTGGGGGAGGCTGTAATTTTTAATAGGCTGCTTGGAGAAGATCACACTGAGGAGTGACACTTGAGCAGAGACCTGAAGAGGCAAGGAAGCCTCTTGGCCATGTGGGCACCTGGGGAAAAGGGTCCCAGGGGGAGGGCACAGCCATCGCCAAGGTCCTGAGGTGGGAGTGGCGAGGGGCTGGTAAGGCTGGGACTGGCGAGTGACGGGGAGGAGGTCGATGACTGGAGGCCAGATCATGCATGCTTTGTGGGCTCTTGTGAGGACCATGGGCTTCATTTTGGGGGAGGCAGAAGCCTTAAGCGTTTTGGGCAGAGGAGAGGCATGATCTCTCTGAGGCTGACAGGCTCAGTCACTGCTGTGCTGGATATGGGCTGTAGGCACAAGGGCGGAAGGAAGCGGGGAGATCAGTTAGGAGACTGCTGCGTCCTATAAGCAAGAGGGTGGTGGTACGGGAAGGGGAGAGGAGCAGGAGGGATTCTGGATCTGTTTTGCTGAGGGATTGAATATGCGGTATGAGAGAAAGAGAGGCGTCAAGGATTAATAAAGTTAAGGATGCCCTTCTTCATTCTGAACTGGGGGTGGCTTGGAGGGTCCAGATGAGCAAAGGTTCCCATGTCCTGTGTTACAGGGAACCCCTCGCAGTCCACATCCCTGCACTACATGAGCCCCTACCAGCTGAACGCCTACGCACTGGCGCTCACCGCCGTCGGAGAGATCATCCAGCACTATGACAGTGACAAGATGTTCCCAGCCCTGGGCTTCGGGGCCAAGCTGCCCCCGGACGGCAGGGTGTCCCACGAGTTCCCGCTGGTAGGAGGTCCAGCTGGTGGGAAAGAGAACTGACCAGGCTGGGGGTGTGGTGACAATCAGGGGGTGGGGGACATTTCCCTTCTTCTGAGCCCAAGGACTTAAGGCTCAGCCTCCGTGGGGGTAGACAGCCTACCGTGTGTAGGGGGGCTCCAGAAACCCACTCCCTGCCCTGCTCACAGATGCTGCCCCTCCACATCGGAAGCCTCCTGCTCACAGCTGGCTCTGGCCTCCTCATTCCTGACAAGACGCAGGTGGAGGTGGAGGCGAGCTGTGGCTGACCCACCCCTCAGGGCCCCAGAAAAGCGGACAAGGCGGTGTGGGTTGGGTATGAGCAACTTCAGGGACTCCCCGGAGCTCCCTGAGTCAGAGCTGAGATGGGATGAGGTGGGTACCCGGGGCGATGTGGAGCGTGCCATCATCTGGCCGTCCCGGGCCCTGTGGAGATGACTGCGCAGGCCGCCCCTTTCCCAGGCTCCCATGAATTGGAGACACTCAGGCACAGCAGACGTCCCTCCCATGCCTGGGGGTGCAAGGCATTGTGCCGGGTCCAGTATGCATTCGATGGATCAGCCACAGGGCCTTCCTGAGGTGCTCAGACCCAGTAGTCATTTTAGGACAGAGTATGTTTGCCTGAGGTTCCCTGAAGGACGCAGCCAGGGATCTCGGGGCATCTCTGAACAGGTACAGGGAGCGTGGCAGGGAGCGGGCAGAGAGCAGGCTTGGACCCAGCTCACCCGAAGCACGCACTGCTTCAGGATGGGCCCTGGGAGCTCCCTCCCCTGCCCGCCACCCCACACCAGAGAAGAGCTGGGGGAGCCCAGGCCTGCTGGCCTCCCCACCTGTGCTCTGTTCCCGCACATATTATACCCCAGTCCTTCCTTCCTGAGCTCAGCCTCCCCTCCCTCTGTCCCTTAGAATGGCAACCAGGAGAACCCCTCGTGCTGTGGCATCGATGGCATCCTGGAGGCCTACCACCGCAGCCTGCGCACTGTGCAGCTCTACGGCCCCACCAACTTCGCCCCCGTGGTCACCCATGTGGCCAGGTGAGTGCCACTGCCACCACCTCCAGGTACTCACAAGGCCTCTGTTTCTATACCGGCTGCCTCTGGGTAGTCGGAAGGAGTGTCTCTTTCCTCACACTTGCCTTTCAGGGAGGCCTGACCCTGAAGAGATTCCCCCAAGAGCTGTCACCCCCCCACAAAGTGTTCAGTGTCCTTGTTTGGGGGGAACGTGCCCAGAGACCCCTGGGACAGACCTCAGCCTGTGCCTGCCCCACTCAGGAGCGCGGCGGCGGTGCAGGACGGCTCCCAGTACTCCGTGCTGCTTATCATCACCGACGGGGTCATCTCGGACATGGCTCAGACCAAGGAGGCCATCGTCAACGTGAGCAAGGAGTATGCGGTGGGGGAGGCAGTTGGAGGGGTGTCTTCCCCGCCTCAGGGGGATCCTGGGGGTGTGCCCACCTCCTTAACTTCAGGGAAATGCTTGGTGGGGACTTGGGTGTGGCTTCTCCTTCCCCTCCCTCACTGGGCCCCACTGTCCTCATCCACCTCCTGGCTTCTGGCTGCAGAGTCCGGTGCTGGATAGTGGATTCTGGAGGGTGGAAGGGGTGCCCGGATCATGAGAGATATGGCTGGTGAGCTCTGTTCCCACCTCGTAGTAGTCACACTGGATGATCTACTTCCTCTAGACCCGGATGACTCCCTCATTAATTCATCTCTAGGATCCCTTCCCCCTTCCCCAGGCCGCCTGGCCAGGTGGAGGGAGTGGGAGGGGAGGCTCAGAGTTGGGGAAGTGCAGGAACATGGCTCCCCTAGCCGGTGGTCTCCCTGTAAGAGGGGACAGGGGTGACTCACTAAAGCAGACCTATGACCCATTCCTCCTGCCACCCGCCCTCTCTCCTCTGGGCCACCGCAGCCTGGATTCCCTCCTCTTTATTTCTGAGTGCCCCTCCCTCTCCCTCCCCCTTTTCTGTGTTCCTCTGTCTCTCCGTGTTCACTCTCGTTTCTTTCCTGCTCCCCACCCCTTGCTGTCCCTACCCTGATCTCTCCTTTCTTTTAACTGGGTCCCAAATGGATCCAACCTTCTCCCATCCCCCATGCTGTCTCCCAGGCTGCCAAGCTCCCCATGTCCATCATTATCGTCGGCGTGGGCCAGGCAGAGTTTGATGGTGAGTCCAGCTGCTGCCCCCCCCTTCTTTCCTACCCTAGCCATCCTCCCCACCCTTCCCCCACGGATGTTTCCCCAGAGGCTCCAGGCCCCTGGGAATGACCCCTCCCAAAAGAGTGAGAGCTGCCACCTGGGGGTGTGTGTCTGGGTGAGTGTGCAGGGCGTGGGGTGTGTTTGTTTGCACAGGGAGGGGTATGTCGGGTCAGGGTGTGCACCCACACCCACATCCCAAGGCTGTGGGGAGGAGGCTTCAAGTCACTCCTTTCTCCTCCAGGCCTGGGAGTCTGGGGAGGGTAGGGAGTTGAGGCACTGGGCTCGAAGTCAGAAGCTCACCTGTTTGGGCTCCTCCTGACTCCTGGCCTCATTTCCTCATCTCTTACACGGGGCATGGGCCAACGGTCTCTGCCCTGGATTGGCCAAGTCCACTGTCCTGTCAGCCCCAGGGGTCCACCGTTAATCTCATCCTTCCCCCATGAAACCCCTCCTCTCACAGCCATGGTGGAGCTGGATGGCGATGACGTGCGGATCTCCTCCCGGGGGAAGCTGGCTGAACGCGACATTGTCCAGGTGAAGCCCAGGCCCTGCCTGCCCCACAGGGAATTCAGGAGCCCCTCTAGCCAGGCGGACCTCACAGCCCCTTGGGAGCTTCCCTGGGAAAGGGCCAGGAGGGAGGCACTGGGAGCCCCAAAGTGGCCTGGCCACCACGGAAGGGAACAGGAGTCAGTCCTCAGCCTTGCTGCGCTCTGGGCTGAGCCCCTCCCTGTCATGTCTGGGATACACACCTAACATTGTGGTGCCCAGTCAAAGGCCAGAACCCTCTGCCAGCCCTTCCTTGGCCCCCAGATCTCTATGGTCAGCCTCGTTTTGTATTTTTTCTGCCCCTTTTGAAGCCCAAGGCAGTGTCTTCAGCGTTGCTGAAGCCTTCTCCACAAATGGGCACTGCTTGGTTAACTGAATCAATGCTAGGATCTCCATGAAGGATGCAAATAGAACGAGCAGAAAGATCTTTGTCCTTAGGGAATTCCCATGCAGTCAAGTGGAAGAATGCACCCTCCAAAAGCACTTCCCCCCTCGTCCCCTGCAGATGAGGCCCTAGTGCTTAGGAGATGAAGAAGACAAAGCTGACATCCTCCAAACCCCCTTGGTTTAGAAATTGGGAACCAGTACACCAGGTGTGAAGACCAAACATAGGGGGCTGGAAACCAGAGCAAGGACAGCCTGGGAGGTGGGACCAGCCCGTGCCAAGGTCTGGAGGCAGGGGTGAGCCCGAGATGCTCAGGATGGAGGGCACCCCCTGGGAAGAAGCTAGATGGGCCTGGCGTTAGGTGTTAGCCAGATTAGCCCCAGAGAGAAAAGGGATGAAGAGAGGCCAGAGAGAGAGGGCCCTGCTGGACAGGAAGCAGCTGCTGCGTGCCTGTGCTTAGTGCCGAGGTAGAGGACTCTTGCTTAGTGGCGTATCCTGGCATGGAACAGGGCTCAGTATTTGTCGAGTGAATGAAAGAATAGCGACTGTGACTATAGTCACTTACTCCCAAATGCAGGGAGCTGGGGAATACAGTCCCTCACGTAATTCACAAAGGTGGGAGATTGAGTGAAGTGAGCAGAGGCTGGGAGGAGGATGGGAATGCAACCCAAGGCCTGGAGATTTTGGGGGCCAGGGTCCCGCAAGAGGCACTGCCTGACCCTGCCCTCCCGATTACCAGTTTGTGCCCTTCCGGGACTACGTGGACCGCACAGGCAACCACGTGCTGAGCATGGCCCGCCTGGCCCGAGATGTGCTGGCAGAGATCCCCGACCAGCTGGTGTCCTACATGAAGGCACAGGGCATCCGCCCTCGCCCCCCACCCACCGCACCAACCCACTCGCCCACACAGTCCCCAGCCCGCACGCCCCCTGCTTCCCCTCTGCACACGCACATCTGAACCTGGTCTCAGCAGGCAGGTGGCTGGGGTCTGGGAGAGACCAGGCCAACAGGAGGCCTGGCCCCCAGACTCCCTGCAGTTGGCCTGTCCGGCCTTTGGGACATCTGTGTGCCTGGGAGACTGCCAGGGGGTGGGGTTTCTGGAGACCCCCCCTCAATTTCCTGGCCTCACTTACTGCCCAAACCCAGGGAATTGCTGGGTATGGGTGACAGAGGGGTCCACAGGGTTCAGGGACCCAAGCTCTTCTCTTCTTCCCCAGTACCTGGCTCTAGCCCAGCCAGGAAGGTGTAAACAATCAGGGTGATTGGGGTCCCCGTCACCCACCCCCGGCCATCCTGTTTGCTTACCTGTCACCCTGAAGCCTGGGCTCGGCCTCCTCCAGACCCCCATCTACATCCCATCCTCCCATGGCATCTTCTCCAATCCCTGACCTCTGCCCTGTGGTCCACCTTTGCCCGATTTCCAGCGAACCCCAGGAGGCTGATGATGGGTTTGCAGAAAGCCTGAACATGTGCCTCCTCCCAGGGACACTGGATGCATCAGGAGCACCGGGGACCCATGGGGTGCTGTAGTCATGGATCATAGGCCACATGATGGGCCTGAAGTGGAGGCTGCTCAGCACAGAGCCCTTTCTGGTGCCTCTCGAGCTCAGTACGTTGCAGGTTCTAGACACAGATCCACAGGCCTCTCCCTGGTGTGGGCCCACAGGCACTTCCATGGTTGACTCCTGGCTTCAGGAATCCCCTCCTCCCTGCAGAGGCTTCCCAGGGCCTTCGGTGCCCACACCTCTGCCCACCTGGAGGCCTGGGTAAGCTCACTATGAGGCTAGGAGACAAGAGTCCTGGGTTGGAGCCCTGCCTCCCTCCACTGCCTAATGTGGGAACCCAAGCAAGGCCCTTCTAGCTTTTGGGCCTCAGTTTCCACGTCCGTATAACAAGAGGATTGACCAGATGGCCCCAGGTTTTCCTTTAGGTCTGATGTCCTGAGGGTCATTCATCCCATGCTCACGTCCCCTCATCCCACTCCTAACCGATGCAACCCTTTACCCGAGGCCACCTTGGCTTTTGGGTCACCCTGTTCCATCCCATCACCCCAAATGCACCTTAGTCCTTCAGCCTTGGGCTCTGGCATCTGAGCCCAAGCTCCTGCCCCTGCTGTGGGAAAGGTGGGGAAGAAGGGGCTCTCCCTCCTGGGCCCACCCAGCCACCCAGCCTTTGCCCACTCGGGCAGCAGGTCATGCATGCCAGTCCCCGTTGCCGCATGGAGCTCCTCAGCCCTCTGCCCTCTCCGGGCCCAGTGGAGACCAGGCCCTCGTCTTCCGCCTGCCTCTGCTTTCCCTTGTCACGCATGGTGGTGGTGTTCCTACGGTGTCTGGTTCTGTGCTCGTCTCTGAGACAGTCTCTGTGTGGAATTTGCCTTAAACTAAAGTAAATTTGGTTCTTTTAGTAGAGCACAATGTGTTTCTTTCTTCTCTGAAAAATAGCACACATGCTGCTGTTAGACAGGGTCCAGGTTCTCCTTTGTGGCTTCCTTCAATTCTGTGGTTCAGTGGGATTTACAAGCAAAGGCCACGTGCCACGCTCTGTGCTAGGCATGGAGGATGCAGCCGTGAACAAAACACAGGCCCTGTCCCCACATGGGGCTTACAACACACAAACAAATAATATGGGAGAAACACAGTGAACACATAAACAAATAGGCTAATCACATAATTTCAGGGGGCGGCAAGAGTTCTAAAGAGACATAGGGCTGGGCACCATGGCTCACGCCTGTAATCCCAGCACTTTGGGAGGCCGAGGCGAGTGGATCATGAGGTCAAGAGATCGAGACACCCTGACCAACATGGTGAAACCCTGTCTTTAATAAAAATAGAAAAATTAGCTGGGCGTGGTGGCACACACCTGTAGTCCCAGCTACTCAGGAGGCTGAGGCAGGAGAATAGCTTGAACCCAGGAGGCAGAGGTTGCAGTGAGCTGAGATTGCACTACTGCACTCCAGCCTGGCAAGAGAGCAAGACTCTATCTCAAAAAAAAAAAAAACCAGAGAGAGAGAGACTTGAGGGAGAAGAAGGGTGCCGTTGTAGATAAGGTGGTGGGAGAGGGCCTCTCTGAGGAGGTCATGGTTGAGGTGAGCCCCCAGGAAGTGAGACAGGGAGCCCCGCTGATATCTAGGGGAAGAGGGCTCTAAGTAGAGAGGCCAGCAGGTGCAAAGACCTTGTGGTAGGAGCATGCCCAATGGTGTGTTTGCAGGAGGGCGAGGCCGGTGTGGCTGGAGCTGAGGGCAGGAAGGGAAAGTGCTAGAGATAGGGTTGGAGAGTGAAGAAGCCAGAATCCATGGGCCGTGTAGGCCATGATGAGGCCTTTGGCATTTACTGAGTGAAATGAGAAGCCATTGAGGAGGTGAGAGAAGTCATCAGAATTTCCTCTAAAATAAATGGATTGCTTTATTGCATTTGATCCCTCATTCACTCATCCCCCAACAAGTATTCACCAAACATCAGTGCCAGGCCCCACTCAGGCATCGGAGATGAGGCTGGAGACACTCACATAGAACTGCACTCTCAGGGGCACCCCTACTCAGGGGCAGTGAGCAAGGAAACCCTACAGCAATGAGGCACTGATGCCAAGCCATCAGGAGGGGCTGAGTGATCTGTGGGCACCAGAGTAACTGTGCCATGAGGAGTCCCGCAGCCCCTGCAAAATGGGGTCGTCACCACCACCCCTGCCCTTGCAGGGTCATCGCTTGGCCAGAGTGATGAGTACAGATGGTTGCACGTGACGGATGTGACATATACCCAGGACCCACTGCATTGTAGGTGCCCAAGAAACACTGTTTTTCTCTTGTCCCTCTTCACATATAAATCCCTGTGGCCCTCAGGGACCAGGATCACAGCAAAAGGGGATTCCTCCCTTCTCCGGGCAGGTTTGTTCCCAGATGAGCCCTCCAGGCAGCCAGTTCCACCCTGGACATCACAAGAAATTTAGAACTAATTAGACCAAAGTTTGGGACCTGTCTCCTTCTGATGAGTTTGTAGTAAATAGGTGCTGATTCATGCTGTCCCTATAATTACATGCCCCTGTGACTTACATTCTGATATGCTTTGAGTGGGAACAGGGTGGGGTCACAGCTTGGAAGGAGGGAAGTTCCCACAACCGGCAGCTCCTGTCACCTCACCACAGGCGCCGTGGGAAAGTGTCAGGAGAGGGTGCCTGCCTGGCAGGGGAACTGAGGCGCAGAGCCACTGCCAGGGCGGGACAGGACGCCAAGAGCATCTTTCCCGTGCCCGACACTGCTGCATCTCTCGAAGTTCTTTCCCAAGGTGTGTGCTACGGATCGCTGGTTCCCTGGCATGGAGTTAGGGAACCTGCCTGCCGTGAGCCCCTCTCCGAGAGTCTCAGTGGCCTTTTGGGTATTCAAGGCTCTGATAAGTCTTATGGCAGAGACCAGTTTGATTTGGTTCAACCCAATGTTTCTCAAGCTTTGTACCACAGAGTAGGACGGTGTGTGTGTGTGTGTGTGTGTGTGTGTGTGTGTGTGTGTGTGTGTGTGTGTGTGTGTGTGTTTCGATGGTAACACCATCACCAACAAAACACATCACCAAGCAAAACACACAGCAAGCTGTCTTGGGAATTTCAGTAGAGACAATCTCCCAGGTTTCCAGGCCAACACAGAAGCCTGAGGCCTTCCCTGAGCAGGCCAGAGGGAGGGCATGGAGGGTGGGAAAGACAGGACCTCGAACTGGGCTCTGGGGAGAAGAAAAGCCCCTCTGCCCTCCTCTTGCGCACTCACCTCAAATGCCCCAAATAAAAATAATAATAGTAGCAATGACCAGCACGCGTATGCACTTACTAAGCATCCTTCTAAGCACTTTACATGTGTTTAGCAAATTCATCTTCATAACAACCCTGTGAGAAAGGTATGTACTCTCATCATCCCATTTTCCAGATGAGAACACTGAGACACAACGCATAAGGGCCTTCCTTGCTCATGATCACACAATTAGAGAGCAGTGGAGCCTACAGGTATCTGAGTCTGAAGGTGGAGTGGGAAGATCCACCCAGTTACCTAGAGATGTGAGCTCTAGCTGAGCCATTTCGTTGCTTTGTGACCATGGTTGGGCCACCTGCCCTCTGAGTCTCAGTCTCTCCACTGATAAAATAGAGGGGTTGGGCTCTCAGGTCCCTAAGGGTGTTCTCATCTCCCTTGAATCTCAGCCCCTCTATTAGCCTATACTCTTAGACGCCCACCTCCAAGCCCCACAGGCCTCCTGGGGCCCTGTCATGGCCAGGCTGGACAGTCGCCATTACTGAGGCCACCACTCCCACACCTCTGGGATGTCTGGCCATCATCAGCCTGCAGAAGAGGTCCCTGAGTCGCGCCCAGAAGGGGCGGGAGAGGTAGAAGCAGAGGATAGGGCTGACAGTGCAATTGGAGTAGGCCAGGATGGTACAGAGGCTGGAGGCCACAAAGGCAGCAGGTGAGGCAGGCAGGTGGTCCGTGGCTGCCACATAGCCCAGCACGGAGCAGGGCCTCCACATCAGCACAAAAACCACCAGCACCACAAGGATGAGCCCTGTGTTCTCTTGGTGCTCCTGGATGCTGTCCCCACAGGGCTTAGGGGCTGTGTCCACAGGAGCCAGCCCACGTGGCTGAAAGAGCAGCCCAGCCCCAGCATGCAAGGCAGGAAGGCCGGGGCTCCCAGCAGGCTGAAGCAGGAGGTCGCAGCAGGGCTCAGGAGCAAGGGGCCCAGGTCTCAGGAGCCCCCGCTGTCTGCGCCTCCACTGCCGCCCGCTGGAACAGCCAGTTGGGCAGGGATGTGGTAAGGCCCAGGGCCCACATGGCCCCACAGAGTAGTGAGCGGGTGCCCCAGCTGGCTGGGAAGACCACGTCAGGCCGGGCCACAGCCATGTGGCACAGAAGAGCCATGGCCATCATGCTGTAGAAGGTGCAGAACATGGTGGCTGTGTTGGTGGCCTAGCTAATGGTGCAGATGGCAGGGCCCAGCCACCAGTCGTGCTGCAGGAAGCTCAGCAGCAGCACAGGCACCACGCAGGCCACGAAGAGCAGGTCAGATAGTGTGATGTTCATCATGAGGCTGTGGGTCAGGGCGTGGAGCGGGTGGGGGGTGCCCGGGCCCCAGCCCACTGCCAGCAGCATGAGCCCATTAGCTGCCAGCCCCACCAGCAGGACAAGGCCACAGACCCCAGCAAAGACAAGTCGGAGCAGTCACTCAGGTGTGGCTGTGAGCTGGGTGATGATCGTGGCATATGGCTGCATTCTCCTGTTTCAGATACACGAAGGCAAAGTAGAAAGCAGCCAGCACCAAAGACCGCCTTCCCTGTTCCTGCTGAGTCTCCTGCTTTCACAGACCCCTGCATGTAGTGGGCCCGGGTACATGCCTGTCCTCGGCACACACTAGTCCCTGCAGACCTCATTTGAACCCAGGGCACGGACTCCATCTGTACCCTGGGTTCAAATCCTGCCTCTGCTACTTGCTAGCTTCAGTACCCTGGGAGAGCTATTTATTTATTTATTTATTTAGAGATGGAGTCTCACTCTATCACCCAGGCTAGGGCACGATCTTGACTCACTGCAACCTCCACCTCCCGGGTTCAAGCAATTCTCACGCCTCGGCCTCCCAAAGTCCTGGGATTACAGGCGTGAGCCACTGCATCTGGCCCCTGGGAGAGTTACTTAATGTTTCTCTACATCAATTTCCTCAACTGTAAGAAAGCAGGGAAATAAAAGAAATAAAACAGATGTCAGTAGTAACTGTCATAAGTGGTAAGACTCGGGTAATTTTCATTTTCTTCTTTAATATTTATTTCTAAAATTTCTGCAGGGAGTTCACATTGCTTTCATAATCTGATAAATATATATGTACATACACACACGTATTTACTTTTTGACAAAACCCTGCCCTGTGAAACAAGCAGGTTTAATGTGAGGTTCAAATGGGAAAGTGGGTCTGAAAGGGCTTTGAGAAGGTGTGAAGCCCCTCCTAGTGGTCCCAGGCTTCTTGGGACCACCTGGGGAGTTTC
Organism: Cheracebus regulus; assembly: GCA_963574635.1. NCBI lineage: Eukaryota > Metazoa > Chordata > Mammalia > Primates > Pitheciidae > Cheracebus > Cheracebus regulus. The sequence continues at coordinate 75,811 of CAUYQU010014266.1, read as the reverse complement.
ACAAATACGGAAGCCCAGGTCCCACCCCAGAGACATGATGTAGTTGGTCTGGGCTTTGGCATTTTTGAAAGATCCCAGATAGACTAGGTGCAGTGACCCAGGCCTATAATCCCAGCACTTTGGGAGGTCAAGGTGGGCAGATCACGAGGTCAAGAGATCGAGATTATTATGGCCAACACGATTAAACCCCATCTCTACTAAAAATACATAAATTAGCTGGGCATGGTGGTGTGCACCTGTAGTCTCAGCTACTCGGGAGGCTGAGGCAGGAGAATCGCTTGAACCTGGGGGCGGAGATTGCAGTGAGTCGAGAGTGCGCAACCATACTCCAGCCTAGCCACAGAGTGAGACTCCATCTCAAAAGAAATTAAAATTTAAAAAGAAAGATCCCAGATAATTCTAAGAGCAAACCAGCTCGGGAATCACTGCCCTCTAGGTTGTGCTGTGCAGGCCCCTGGCAGGATAGAGGGGAATCTGCACCCAGCAGTCAGACCTTTCTCCTCATCCCCACTCTGTTGCACATGTCAAGGTCAGAGTCCTCCCAAGAGTCAGATTGGGAGGACTCTGGCTGGAATATGGGATATAGACATCCTAGAGTCAGCCCAGTGGCTGACATCACCATTGGCCACCCTGCAGGCCAGGCCAGGGCCCCAGAGCCTTAGCTGGAGAGAGGCTTGCCTGCTAACTCAGTACATATTTCCTGAGCATTTGCTTTGGACCAGATTCCGGGAATCCAGCAGCAAACAAGACACAGCAGAGTTCTCATTGGAGTTATCCCCCACTTTTCTCCACACTGCAGTGGGGGCTGAAGACACCTTTCTCCTGCAGGCTCAAAGCCAGCTTTGAAGGAGTCTCTGAGTCCCTCCTGCAGAGCCCCAGCCTGGGGGACTTAGCTTGGTCTCTGGGGTCCCAGGGCAGCAGCGTGCCTGAGGGCAGCTGAGGAGCGACTGGAGAGGGGGCCACTGTGAATTCTGATGCCGGCCACCCTCCCAGTCCCACCAGCTCCAGGGACCGCAGGAGGAGGGGAAATGAAGGACCTGTCCAAACACCCCAGCTGCCCTGGATGAAAGCTGTCATCCAGCCACTTTCCTGGCATTTGTCACTGCCTTTTCGTCTCTTTTTCCTGGTCCACACCCACCGATGATGTGGACTATTACTGGAGAGGAATTGGCAGGGAGCAATACGAGGCTTGAGGGACCTGGCCCCTGCCCCTGATTCCCTGAAGCATCCACATCTTCCTGTAAGCAGTTGCATAACTTCAGGGTTAAGTCTGTGGGTATCGGGAGCTTGGGTTTAACACCAGCTCCAGCACTTACTCAATACGTGGCTGAGGACAAGCTACTCAGCCTCCCTATGTAGTACTTTCCTCTTCTGTAACATGGGGAGAACACGCCCAATGGTGTGAGGACTAAATGAAGTAACACGAGCTAAGTGCTCAGAACGGTGCCTGGCACACAGTAGGCACTGGATAAAGGAGGGCTATCATTCTTCCCCCATCACCCTCAGTTTCAGCAAGCTTTCTTCTCTTAGAGCTCCTGCCCAACCTTCATTCTATCCCCCTGCCGTCCCTTCTCATTCCACAGCCTGAGTCTCATCAGCCCACTCCTTTTCTTAAGGGTGGCTCCTTTTCTTAATCAGACTCTGGCTAAGCCTAAGCCAGAGCCCCCTCGGCTGACATGCCCCAAGAACTCATCAATTGCTTGGAATTTCACTCTGAAGTCTACCTGGAGTTTCTCCTGCTGCTGTCATTGCCTGCTTTGTGCTGCTCTGTGGTTCCTGGGTTTGGTTCCCTGGCTTGTGAGCCCTTTGGCAGTAGGAAAGGCTGGTGGTGGTCCTTGCACAGCTGTGCCCTGCCCAGCAGGTGGATCCAACCCGAGAAAGCTGAGAGAGGGTTCTGGGCAGTGTGGAGTCTCTCCCAGAACTCCATCTCCTGGGAGCCTGAGCTGCCTGAGGCCAGAGCAGAACTGAGATGAGAGGGGAAGGCCTGGGGGCCGCTCTGGTACTGGGCCCCCAAAGGACAGGGGCTACGTCTTATGTCTGCTGGACTGCCTTTCCCTGGAATCACACTCTGCCTACCTGCCTCATTAACTGCCTGTCCCACAGGACAGAGATGTTGGTGCTTGCCCCAAAGAAAGAGCCATTAGCAACTACAGGACCTGTTTCCCATCCTCACCCAGGGCCAGCATCACTCACTCCAGCCCACACCTCTCTCTCTCTCTCTCTATCTCTCTCTCTCTCTCTCTCTCTCTCTGAGCACACCACAGCCCAGAAACTGCTCAGTTCAGGGTCAAGACTGTGGGCTGCGGGACAGGGCCCGAGATGGGAGAAGACGCTGGCGTAAAAAAGGATGAGCAAAGGGCCCAGTAAAAGAATCAGCTGGACCAGGCCAGGTGTGGTGGCCCACACCTGTAATCCCAGCACTTTGGGAGGCCGAGGCATGTGGATCATGAGGTCAGCCTGACCAACATGGTGAAACCCCGTCTCTACTAAAAACACAGAAGTTAGCTGGTTATGGTGGTGTGTGCCTGTAATCTCCACTACTCAGGAGGCTGAGGCAGGAGAATCACTTGAACCTGGGAGGCAGAGGTTGAAGTGAGCTGAGATTGTACCATTGTACTCCAGCCTGGGCAACAAAGCAAGACTCCATCTCAAAAAAAAAAAAAAAAAAAAAATCAGCTGGACCATGGGAATCATCCACATGGAGTCTGGAGGTTGGATGGGGTCCATTGAGAGCATCTAATCCAATCTTGGTGGCTTCGGATGCTAGGATCCTCTTCCTCATCTTTTACCAGGCATCACCTGGCTTCTGCTTGTGTGCCTCTGGTGATGGAAGGCTCACTGCTACTGAGACGTTCCTTGCAGAACTGAGAAGAGGGATTGGGGCCAGGTCCTAAGACTGTGTGATTCAACAGCTCTCTGTCGCTTCCTCCTTCTCCTTCATTCTCTCTCTCTGTAACTCTATTCCTTGAACTGTCTTTGCTTGTCCCACTATAAAACAGGGGTTTCTGTTGATTCAGCCAGGAAATTCCCCAGTACCTGAAGGATTACAAAATACCAAACTCAGGCTGGGCACAGTGGCTCATGCCTGTCATCCCAGCACTTTGGAAGGCTAAGGAGGGAGGATCCCTTGAGCCCAGGAGTTTGAGACCGGCCTAGGCAACATAGCAAGATCTTGTCTTTGCAAATAACTAAACAATTAGCCAGGTGTGGTGGCGTGTGCCTGTGGTCCCATCTACTTGGGAGACTGAGGTGGGAGGATTGCTTGAGCCCAGACAGTGAGGCTGCAGTAGACAGCGATTGTGCCAGTGCACTCCAGCCTGGGCAACAGAGAGAGACCCTGTCTCAAGAAACAGACAAACTCAGCGCCTGGCACATGTTGTACATTCAATTCGTGGTGATGGGAAGATGTGACAGACATATAAACAGACATGGATGATGGGTCGACAGTCTCTCTAAGACTCTAAGGCAAGCTCTCTGAGGGCACTGGAAACCCCAGCCTAGCTGATAAGGTGTACCCACCCTTCAGAAGGTGACTGTTATGGAATTCTGGAAACTTCTGCAAAACCTCCAAAGAGAAGTGTGTGAATGATTCTGAGTCTAGGTTCCCCAGCTGCTTGGAGCCCCCAGCCACACCCTAGCTGCCCCTCAAATGTATCCAGAAACTGACAACTGAGGGTAAAGTCCTGTGCTTGGGACACCGTGGCATTAGGGCAGGAGGCAGGACCCCAGAATGTGACCCCTGGGAGATGTGATTCGGATCATGAGGAAAGGGAGTGAGGTTGGGGCTCTGGAAGACAGGAGGGCATCAGGGCATAGCAGGGGCCTTCGGAATATTACTCTTCCCAGGAACCAGATTCTGCTGGGAAGAAAGCCCGTGAGACCAGGTTAACAATGCCCTGCCGGGCAGAGCACACAGGGACTGCTCTAACACCGAGCAATTTGTGATTAACAGGTTATACCAATTAGGAACCAGCAGCACCCAAGGGAGCTTCTTGGAAAGCTTCTCTCCTTCTCAACATCTTTTTTCTGATTATGTAAGGAATGCTCAGTTATTGTTGAAACTCTAAAAATACAAATATGTGTAAAATGGAAAATAACACCCCCCACATTCACCCTATAATTTTATCATCCACAGATGTGTGCTCAATATTTTGGTGTATTTCCTTAAGCTGTTTTTCTAGACTCTTTCTTTCTTTGGAGAGTTTTGCCATACCCCTGTCCCCCACGCCTTGTTCACTCAGCAAAGCCCCTCCTTTGGAGCGTGAATGGCAGAGGCGATGCGGCCCTGGGATCTGAGTCCTGATTTGAGAAGAATTTTCCTGAACTTCCAAGCTGGTCCTCTCTGTCATTGCTGTCCAGGAAGGCAGGACAGGAGCTGAAGGACAGGAAACCCTGGGAGTGTCCATCCTACCTGGGACAGGACAGGCGGTCAGGAGCAACAGCCAGATCTCTTGGGTGGCCTCTTGGGGGCCACCTCCACCAGCGAGCCCTTCAGGTCATCTTCTTGCATCCTGAGTGACCTGCGTGACAGTGGCCAGGTATCCAGTATGCCCCCTCATCTCCCAGGGGCAGCATGAAAGGGCCCACGGGTGCAGCTTGGGGCTGGGAGGCTGCACCCGCAACCCCCACAGCAGCTCTGCCCCTGCCCTTGACTCCATGTGGGACCAGAAGAATTGAGTCACAGAGACTTTGACCTTCTCTTTCTGGCCTACTGTGTGCCAAGCCCTGTGCAAGACTCTGACTATGACAAAGAAGCCGCCATTCCTTCCCTTGAGTAGCGAGAGAGAGATAGGAAAAAGGGTGACTGCAACCCAGGAATGATGGGGAGACACACAGGGACTTCGCACCAGGTCCTGGAGGGATCTGGGGAGGAAGGAGACGGTGTCCGAGCTGAGACCTGAGCCATGGACAAGTTTTGCCAGCAGAAAGGGTCGGGGGGAGAGGGTTGCATCCCACACAGAGGGCTATGGCTCAGTGCCAAGAGAGAGCTTGGGGGCTGGGGAAGCAAAAGAAGGCTGTTCATTTCTTCACGATATATTTACTGTGTGCCAGAGGGAGCTCGTGTGATCTAGCGCCCCTCATCCCTGACTCACTTCATTCATTTATAGAGCACCTAGGCCCCAGGTATGGGGAGGGGCTGAACAAAACAGACATGGCCCTGACTTCCTGGACAACAAGAACACAGATAAATGCATATATCGTTAATATGATATATGTTGTCGTGCCAAGAAGGGCCATGAAGACACAAACGGGGGCTGTGACCCAAAATAGTGGTGGGAGGTAGGTGACCAGGGAGGGGGGTCTATGAGTGGCTCGAACTTGGTGTGTATGTGCATATGTGTGTGAATGTGGGTGTGTGAGAGAATGAGTGTATATGTGTGTGTATATGAGTGTGTGTGTATGAGTGTGTTTATGTCAGTGTGTATGAGTCTGTATGAATGTATGTGTATATCTGTATGTATGTGTGTGTGTAAGTGTATAAACGTGTGTATGAGTGTGTATATGTGTGTATGAGTGTGAGTGTGTATAAGTGTGGGAGTGGGAGTGTGGACATGTGGGTGTGTATGTGTGTGACTATGTGGGTGTGTGGGTGTGCACGTCAGTGTATGTGTGTGGGGGTGTGTAAGACAGTGTATGAGTGTAAGTGTGTGTGAGTGTGTGGGGTGTTATGAGAGTGTGTGAGACTGTGTGTGTGTGTGTGTGTGTGTGTGTGTGTGTGTGTGTGTGTGTGTAGGGGTGGGGATGATGGCACTGGAGATGCTGCAGGCCATTCCAAAGCATTTGGATTTTATTCTAAATCCATGGAAGCTACTAGAAGGTTGAGAGCAGAAGAGAGACACTCTTTTTCTCAGCCTACTTTGCAAACGAGAAAACTGAGGCCTCGAGGCATTGGTGCCTGTGGGGAGTGATTCAGCGAATGGGAATGGCGGAGCTGGAGTCGGAAGACTCTCAGTGCTGTGCTCTCTCTCCCTCCTCAGACGGGTGAGCCCTGGTCTTTTTAACTAGGTGCTTCCCTGACCCATTTCCTCAGGATGGGCCTCCCCTTCCTGCCTAGGAGTCAGGAGTGGAGCTGGAGCTGTCCCAGCAGATTCTGCAGGGGGTGGGGGGCGGGCAGCACTCACCTGGCCAGGTTTACCATGGGCTCCAGGATGTTGTGACCCAAGACAGCACTGCACTCCCCAAAAGAGACCCCCAGCTCCTGCAGGCCAGACAGGGAGGAGCATATGTGCCTTGGGGGAGACCACCGAGAGGCCAGGCCAGGCCTCACCACCAAAGTCCTAGCTATCAGAGTCCCAATGCATCCCTAAGCCGTCCTCAATGTCGAGCCAGCCCCGTCTCAGTGTGGGCCACGGTCCCTGGCTGGAGACCTTAGCCCACTGTCCCTTCACCCTAGCTGGCCAAGGTGTTAAGGAGTCCACTCCAGAGACATTTCACAGCCTTCAGAGTGACGTGGGAAGCCTGCATCCCAACCTGGAGAGATGCCTCTGGGGAGCCTCTGGGGACATTTTATAAATGTTAGTTATGTTTTTTGATTTCAAAAATATTTCATTGGGGAGATATTGGAAGATACCGTATAAGAAAGTACAAGCTCTGCCGGGCGTGGTGGCTCACACCTGTTATCCCAGCACTTTGGGAGGCCGAGGCGGGTGGATCACAAGCTCAGGAGTTCGTAACCAGCCAGGCCAACATAGTGAAACCCCGTCTCTACCAAAAATACAAAACATTAGCCCAACATGGTGGCAGATGCTTGTAATCCTAGCTACTCAGGAGGCTGAGGCAGGAGAATCACTTGAACCTGGGAGGTGGAAGTTGCAGTGAGCCGAGATCGTGCCATTGCACTCCAGCCTGGTGACAGTGTGAGACTCCGTCTCAAAAAAAAAAAAAAAAAAGAAAGAACGAAAAAGAAAGAAAGTACAAGCTCAGTATCTAAAACACTGTTAGCATTTGGATAGATATTGTCATTCTGTTCAATATAACCCTTTTAAGGGGTGGAGGCTAAATGTCCTGTACAGTTAGGTTAAACTGTATGAAATTGCTGTTTTTGGCATACCCCAGTCAAATATCAGCAATTTCATATGTTTCAATCTCATCTATATCTAGATTTGCAGCCGTTTATATGATTTTATATTATATTGTAAGCATTTCCCTCACACCCTTAAATATTTTTCCAAGACAGGATTCTGAATGGCAAATACTAACCTCTCATATGAACGTCCACAATGTAACCACCAATTGCCGTCAAACGTTTGTTCTTGTAAATAGTATTTGAAAACCCTCATGTCAACGTGTTTGATTGTGCATTATAAATGGGTATCCATTAGGTGTTCTTTTAGGGATTATTACTTCTGAGTCTTCCCTTAGGATAAATTGCTAGAGGAGGAATTACTATGTCAAAGGGATAAGTTATTACTTTTAAGAAAAAGGGCATGGTGGCTCACTCCTGTAATCCCAGCACTTTGGGAGGCCGAGGTGGGCTGATCACTTGAGCTCAGGAGTTCCAGACCAGCCTGGGCAACAGGTCAAAACCCCATCTTTATTAAAAATAAAAAAATTAGCCAGGCATGGTGGCTTATGCCTGTAATCCCAGCTACTCAGGAGGCTGAGGTGGGAGAATCTCTTGAACCCGGGTGGTGGAGGTTGCAGTGAGCCAAGATTGCGCCACTGTACCCAGCCTGAGCAACAGACCAAGACTCCATCTCAAAAAAAAAAAAAAGAAAAAAAGAAAAAAAGAAAAAAATATCCCTTCAAGCAGGAGCCACAATGATGACGTCATGATTTATGAGAAATGGGACGAGAAACAGGAAGGAAATACAGTATGGAAATGCCAGGAGGGACTGCGTGAGAGGTGGGGCGAGGGGTGATTTTTTCCTCTATTTATTACCCTCCAGATTTTCTGGAATGTGGTTAAATGCTATTCATGAATAAATAGGATTCACTGTCTGGCAGTGGGGCTTTTGATGCAATCATCCCAAGGGAGAATTTGAGTCTTAAAATAGGAGAACTTAGAAGGCAGCCCGTTAATTAGAGACCAGAGATAAAATTAAAATTTGATTGGGAATTTTAAGCAAAGCTTTTAAAACCTTTTTACTCTGAAGCTATTTCTTACGTAGGTGGGGACATGGTGTGGGAATGTGCTAATTCAACAGTGAGGTTCCGTGTCACGCCCGCTACTGCAGCCTCGGGGGTGGGCTTAAGGCTGGTCTCCAGAGGCCGGGGCTGTGTGGGAGGCAGAGGCGGCCAGGCTGCTGTCCACTCTGAACAGGCCTTTGGCTGGGGCAGGGGCAGGAATGGGCAACGGGTCCTTCTCAGCTGCCCAGGTCGGGTGATGCCTACCCACTTCCTGCCAGGGAGGTGTGTGCCCCGCCCATTCAGGGAGACGGGCTGATGCCCGAGTGCCTACCTGGGCCAGCTGCTGCCCAGCTTCAGTGGGCACTTGCCGTTCCTCCTCACAGTCCATCTTGTTTCCCAGGAGAAGGATGGCCACCCCATCTGCCCCTGCATCCTGCACACAGAACATGTCTCAGCCACACCCGCTGCATGCCAGGCCCTGGGCACATTTGCCCTCCTAGAAGCGGAAATGTGCCCCTCTCATGTTTCCCCTCTCAGGCCACATCCACTCCATAGCCTTCTCACCTGTACCCTTTCCCCCATTCTTCCTCTCTGGCAGTAAACATCTCATCTATTTTCCAAGGCCAACCTTAAGAACAACTCCCCCAGGAAGCCTTCCTGGATTCTTCCTGCCCATGCCTTCTCCTCTTGCCTGTGCTGAAAGTCTAATGCTTGATTGTACAGGCTGCCCTGGCACATTTTCCCAATCATTTCATGAATAATAATAATAGTTTCTGATTAATGAGTGATTGCTATACCCCAGGTGCTATGCTGAAAGCAAGGATATCAGTTCATCTTCACAACTCCCCTATGAGAGAAGTCAAGAAACTGAAGTCAATTCACGTGTCCAATGTCACAGAGTCAGGGTGGGTGGGATTCAGATCTAGGTCCTGTCAGACCCCAGTGCTCAGCTCCCCTCCTCACACATTACCTTATCCTGCTTCTTTTGCTAAACTAGAAACATCCAGAGAAAAGACGGCATGGCTAGCTTCACACCCCTCTGCTGTGCTAGCACACACTGCAGAACTGCAGTATATACACTTCGAGGAAGGATGCAGGAGAAAAACTAGAGATGTGTGAACAGAGAAATTATCACCTGGAATGGTACTAGAACTACATTAGCCTCAAGTGTGAGAAGAAGACATTACAAACAGAGCTGCCGGATGTAGGAAGAGAATGTGCATAGGATAAAGGAAGTAGTTTGGTCTGAAGGCTGTACCATGTGGTTGTGGTTTCTTTGTATTACTGCATTCCCAGCCCATTCAACCACATGCCCTTGGTGGGTGGTGTCACCCATATGTCTGTTATGTCACTAGTAGTCCTGGGAGAAAAGAGGAAGTGGGCAAGATATAAGGTCCCTCTTGACTAGGGGGACTGAGGCCAACCCCAGCAGCCATCTGCTCACCTGGAGACAGTCTAGCCAGTAGCGCACGTGGGCAAAGCTCTCCTGGGAGGTGACGTCGTACATGAGCACCACCCCGTCAGCCTTGCGGAGCAGCTGCCGTGTCATGCTGTGGTACCTGCCCAGAGAGTCTGCATGAGGCCACACCAGGCATCCCGACCCCAGGCCCTGGCCTCTGCCAACTGGGAGAAGTAACCTATCCTACTTCTAATTCCTCCCACAGAGCGTGTCCGTATGCTTTCCTTCCCACAGGGTAGTTATTGTTGACCAGGTAACAGTTCTCATGGCTCAAATTTCAAAAGGTCTGGAGGAGAACTCAGTGAAAAGTCTCCTTCCCTCTGCCCCATCCTGGAGCCACCAAGTTCCCCTCCCCAGAGGCAACCAGGGTTATCAGTTTCTTAAATATTTTTCCAGAGATATTTTATGTATGTACATATATACACACACACACACACACACACACACACACACACCCATACACATACATCTTTCCCCTTCTATTCTATATAAATACAGTGTAAAACATTCATCATACTCATTAATATTCAGTGTTCTGCACTTTGTTTTTTCACAGGATGTCTTGGAGAAATTTCTGTATCAGCTTGGGTATGGTGGCTCAAGCCTGTAATCCCAGACCTTTGGGAGGCCAAGGCAGGTGATCGTTTGAGGTCAGGAGTTCCAGACCAGCCTGGCCAACATGGTAAAACCCCGTGTCTACTAAAAATACAAAAATTAGCTGGAATATGGTGGTGTGTGTCTGTAGTCCCAGCTACTTAGGAAGCTGAGGCATGAGAATCACTTAAAACCTGGAGGAAGAGGTTGCAGTGGACTGAGATCACACCACTGCACTCCAGCCTGGGTGACAGAGCAAGACTCTGTCTAAAAAAAAAAAATTCCTATCAGTACATAGAGTCCTCAGTCTTTTTATGGCTTTATAGTGTTCTGTGGAGTGGATTGACCCTACTTTATTTAACTGATTCCCTATTGATGGACACTTAGGTTGTTTCCTATGTTTCATAGCACAAGCGGTGACACTATAAATGGTCCTGGTCCCTTTGTCATTGTAGTAATGTATGAGTCTATCTACAGAATGAATTTCTAGAAATGGAATTGCAGGATCAAATAAGAGATGCCCTTTAAGTTTTGATCCCTACTGCTTAGGCTGAAAGCAGAAAGGCAGATTTTCAGAAGGACAGGTGATTGGGTAGTTGTCCCCTAATGACCACGTTGGGACAGCCCTAATATAAGCCCTGCCAGGCTGAGGGACCGCTGGCTGGCTCTGCTGCCCTCTCTCCCCCGACTTGGGCTTGACTCATCTCTCCTTCCCAGATCTCCTGAATCCTCGGGGGGCAGCCGCTTCATCTGTACTTAGGTGCCTCTTGCCCATGTCACTTCGGCTACTCTCTGTCCGTCTGCACCCCTGCGCTCAGCCTAGGTTCCCGCCGCCGCTGATACAGACAGTGCCCATTACCTCTCTTGGCCAGCCGTGTCCCAGAGCTGCAGCACAAAGCACTTGTTGTCCACCAGCAGGGTTTTCACCCGAAAATCCACTCCTGGGACACAGAGAGAGGGGTGAAGCCTACTAAGTTTCCATCAAGGACTTTAGCCAAGGCCTGCCCCCGTACACACCTGTCCCCTGTACCCGCTGCAGTGCGATGGGGCCCTTGGCTGTAGGCTTTCCCTCGGCTCTGCATCCCATCTGTCCTCGAGGACCCACTTCCTCCAAGAAGCCTTCCCAGACCTCCCTGCCACATTGGCAGGTTGTGCCAACACGAGGCACCTTGTCTGCGATGTGCACTCCTCAGGCCACCCAGAATACAATTTTCATTATTTCATTTTTTCCATTCCCTAATTATTTGTTCCATTCCATAATTATTGCATGTACCTTCCCCTGTCAACCAGACAGCAGGGAAGACAAGCAGCTCAGAGGGGCAGAAGGAGTGCTGGCTTCAGGCCACCACTGCACTGGTTACAGGACCTTAGGCAAGTCACTTCACCTCTCTGAGCCTCTCTCTCCTAGTCTGCAAAGCAGAAAATTAGAAATAGCCACACTGCAGGGTGGCTGGAGGATTAAAGTGCTGTTTTAGGTGAGCAGCCCCAGAGAGCAGGCAATTCTGAACTGAAAAAAGGATACAACTTCTGGTGTGGGCACAGGGCTTTTAAGGTCTCCAATTCCCTGCTTTCCTCCTCTGTAAAATGGGGATTGATATGGAAAATGCACATTCAAATATAACTCCTTTGGCTCTGATTCTCTATCTGGTCCTCTCCTCAAATGCAGGCACGGTAGAGTTCTTATTTGTGCAAAAGTGGGACGGGAAGGAGGGAGGGTGATGTCGGGTGGGGAAATAGGGACTCATGAAGCCAGGATCGTTTCCTGTGATATTTAAACCAGAATAGACGATAGCCAGCAGGGGGCAGCAAACCGTAGCTGGGACTGGAACAGATCTAGACCAAGCGCTTGGATCTCAAGTACCCCCAGTAGGCTGGCAGTGCGTGCAGGGTTCCTTCGTTTGCTTGTTTGTTTTTTCACAGTTATGCAGCTTGTGTTTTTCTTGATTGAATTTTGTGGGAACTTCTTACCACATAATGAAGGGGGAGGCTCCATTCTAAGGAGGGCTGTTGTAAGGAATAAGACATGTATAGAAGATGCCTGGTACATGACAGGCAGTCAGTAAACAGGAGCTTAGGTGATTAATAATGGTAGCCTTGGCCGGCGGGGGCGGCTGACACCTGTAATCCCAGCATTTTGGGAGGCCGGGGCGAGCAGATCACCTGAGATCAGGAGTTCCAGACCAACCTGGCCAACATGGTGAAAGTTCATCTCTACTAAAAATACAAAAATAAGCCAGGTGAAGTGATGCACGCCTGTAGTCTCAGCTATTCGGGAGGCTGAGGCAGGAGAATCACTTGACCCCAGGAAGCAGAGGTTGCAGTGAGCCGAGATCGTGCCACTGTACTCCAGCCTGGATGACAGAGTGAGACTTCGTCTCAAAAAATAAATAAACAAGTAAAATAATGGTAGCCTTGTAGAGCCTGTGAGCCCACTCAACATCAGGCCACCCTGCTGTAGGTTTCTTCTTCCTGGGCGAACTACATTTCTAACTGGCTCCCCAGGTAAGGATTCTTGGGCAAGAAAAGTTTGAGGACCTGTCCCGGGCCTCTCTTGTCAGGAGCTGTCAATTACCGACTGGCCTGGCACTGACCCCCAGTCGGCACAAACCCTGGTCTAACACAAAGACAGGTGTGACTCCGTCTTTGTCCCTAGGTGGGTCTCCCTCCATTCCCTCGGGTTTGCTTTTCTGTAGCTCTGTACGAGGCTCAGTGGCTGCATATCCTGATACTTTCAGGGAAGGAAGCCTCTCTGCTTTCTGCCATTTCTTTCAGGAGCCACTGAGTTAGACGTGATCAAATATTTACTTATAATAATAATCATAATAACTAATATTTATTGAGTACTCACTACATGTCAGTTATTTTTCTAAGATCTTGATATATTAACTCAACTAATCCTTCACCTGCTCTAGGAAGGTAGCATTTCTGTTGTCCCCATTATGCAGATGAGGATTTGGGGGCTCAGAGGAGTTACATCATCTGCCCAAATTCAGACCCATAATAAGTGGCAGGGCTAGGATTTGAACTCAGGCACCTAGGTTCCTAATTTACCACACTCGACAAATACATTCTGTGTAAAATATCCAGCTTGCCCAATGTGACTTTCTGGCACACCACGGCTGCCCAGCCTGGAGCTAGTCATGAGCAAATCCAACCAGCACAGACCCTGCTCTGGCCTGCCCATGGGCCACATGAGTGGAGACTTGCTTGTTTTCACCATCAACTTAGCAGGCACCTAAATTGCAGGGTGCTTTGTTGATGTAGCACATTATAAGCTAATCAGATCAATGCAGAAAAAGCAAATTACCTATAATTAGAGACGATTAGTGAAATAGTAAGATTATGCCCATATAAAACAATGTCTAATGCAGGGCCCGTGGCCAGGGTAGAACCTGCAGCTTCCTCAGGGATGGCTTGGTCTGGGCCTGCTCCCACTCGTTGGCCCTGCCCCTTGCGTCTCCCCTCGCTCCCTGAGGTCCTCCCCAGCGCCCTTACCCACGGTAGCTGTCAATCCAGTGGCAAAGGAATTCTGGTGCAGCAGGTGCAGAAACGATGTTTTGCCCACGTTGGAGTCTCCCAGGAAGATGACATGGAAGAGGTAATCAGGGTTGGCCTGGGGTTTTCCAGCCATGAGGTCGCCCAGGGGTGGGGTCAGCCCAGCCTCCCTGGAGTCCGTTCCTGGATCTTCAAGCATGCTCTCCGCCCTTGGCTCCCTGGAGTGAGGGGGGCCTTGTTCTTCTGTGTGAGTGGTCATGAGCGATGGCCTGGGTTGGGCTTCCTGCTCGGCCACGGTGGGAGGGGTTTGCCTGGGTTCCTGGGGTCCTGCCCCAGGCTGAGCCCCCATGGGAGGAGGTGCTGGTTTTCCAGGAGCAGGGGCTTCTGCGTCCGCCTGAGCCTGAGGTGTGGCAGACGGGAGAGAAACAAGCAGAGAATCTTGCTGGGGGTGTTCCAAATTCGCAGTTTCCAGGCCGTGAGCCTCAACCGATCGCTCTGAACCGAGGTCCTGCCCACCTCGGTCCACTTGCTCTCCTTCCTCAGCCCTGGGTTCCTCTTCCAGCCCCCGGTGAGGGAGGGAAGGCAGCTCACCTAGCCCAAGAACCCAGCCATGAGCTTCTCTGAGCTCCTCAGGAAGGCCCGCCTGCACCGCTGGGTCTGCCTGGCCCTGCTCCAGCCTCTCCGTGGGCACGGGACCCACAGATGCCAGGCCCTGGAAGGGCTCAGCTGGCCCCAGGGTAAGGGCTCTGGCCCTCTGGAACCCCAGTCCTGGCTCAGAGCCAGTGGCACGCAGGTCTTGCTGGAGGGCCTCTCTTTGCCTGGGCGGCTTGAGTGGGCCCACTCCTTCGAGGACAGTTGTGGGTAAGGGTCCAGGCTGGGTTTCCCGCTCAGTCATGCTGGGAGGGGTTTGTGTGGGTTCCTGGGGTCCTGCTCCAGCCCCAGGCTGAGCCCCGCTGGGAGGAGCCCAAGACCCAGGGCCCTTGTCATCTGAGTCTGAGGCCTGGATCTGTTTGCTGGACCCAGCTGGGGCCTGGGGAGGGGGAGAGTTCAAGTGGGGAGGGAGCTCATCCTCCAAAGGAATGAGCATTTTGAATGCAGCTGCCACCTGGCTTCCCGACTCCCCAGCTGGGGGTTCCGGGAGACCCCAGAGGAGGCGGCCCTCAGGTCTGGACCCCGGTTCCTGGTTGGGGTCCTGGTCCCGAGTCTCAACAGGCTGCTCTGCACTAAGGTCTTGCTCATCTGGGTCCATCCCTTTACTGTCCTTGGCGCTGAAAGGCACCCCAGGGGGAGTCCTTGGAACTCTATCTGGATCTGAAGATGGCTCCTGACCAAACAGTAGAGTGTGTGGCTCCGAGATGGAGATCTGCCTGACCACGCGGGGTATCTGGGGGCCTGAGGTGGCTCTTGGGCTTGGGGGTGGGCTCCAGCAGAGCTGCAGGGCTCCGTGTGGAGGGCTGCCAAAGCTGCTCAGGAGCTGGTCCCAGTCATCGTTGTCCCCAAACAGCCCAGGCAGGGGGCCCTCCTCAGGAGAGACAGCTTGAGTGTCTGGGGTCTTCTCACCCGCTCCAGAAACACTGAAAAGGAAGCAGGGAAGCAAAGATCAGGGGAGGGACAGGAAGGTGGTGTCACACCCATCCCTCCGGCTTCCCTCAGCATCCCTTCTCCCCTCATGGCTATGCCTCCTCCCCGTCCTTGCTCAGGCAGTCCTTCTCACCTGGCCTGTGCTCCCCACTCCACCCACCCCTCATCCAATCCTGCCCATGCTCCAGGCCCACATGAGGTCTCACCTCCTCCAAGAAGCTTTCCTTGATCATTCTGGCCCATCCCACTTCTCCGAGCTACAACAAGTAGAGGGAGTGCCTGCTAGGAGAGTGTGTGTGTGTGTGTGTGCAAGTAGAGGGAGTGCCTGCTGGAGTGTGTGTGTACATGTACACGCACACACGTGCATGTTTTAATTACAGCCATGTGGTCTTGAGCACAGGTGTTTCCCTTTTTTGTGCCCCAGTTTCCTCATCTGAGAAATGGGCATGATAGTTCCAGCTTTGCAGAGTGTGGGGCTTAAGGAAAGAGGCTGCGTGTGCACCGTGCACTAGCTAGAGCCTTAGAGAATTTGGAGTTCCCCGCTGGTTCCAGGAAGCCTCTGGAGTCCACCCCAGTCCAGGGAGAGCAGCCACTTGCCTCAGTTTCTCCTCCATTTGCCAGGACACCCGGCCTCTGGCGGTGTCCAGGCGCCCCTTGGTCACCTGCAGCTGCCCCCGCACCTCCTCCAGCCTCCCAGCCAGGTCACGCTTGGCCTCCCGCAGCTGCTGGTTCTCTGAGGCAGCCTCCTGATGTGTGCTCCTGAGGTGGGAGAGCTGGGCCTCCAGCTGCAGGGGGAGGTGAGGCAGAGAGAAGCCCAGATGCCCTCGGGGCAGAAAAAAGCCTCCCAAGGCCCTTGTGGGACACAGACTCCCACCCCCTGTCCAAGCTCCTGGAGACCCAGCTTAAATTAGAGTAGGAGTGGGCGGTTATCCCTCCTTGGCCTAACTAGCTCCATTAGCTCCTGCCCAGGAGGGGCACTGGAAATGCTGGGGTGGAGGGGGCAGGGAGACTGTGTGAGAAACATAAACTACCAGGGGCTCCTGATCCAACAGCAAATCACATGACCCAGAGAGGGAGCACTGCTTGGCCAGGTGCAGGGAAAGGCAAAACTCTCGCAATGGCCTCCGGGACCCTGCACAGTCTCCCCGAAGCCTCCTCACCTCCGCTCAAGACTCTCACCTCCTCTCCTGCGGCTGTCCCCTCTCAGTCTGTTCCAGTTCACAGGTTTGCTTACTGTTCCTTGAACTTCCACAGAGCACGCCTGCTCAGAGCCTTCACACCTGCTGTTCCCTCTGCCTGGATGCCCTTCCCCCATATAGCAGACCTCTTCAGTGGCTGCCCTTCCCCCACATGTCACACCTTTTCAGGTCTTCACTCCAATGTCGTCATCTCAGCCAAGCCTTCCTTGACTCTCTTTTCAACTTACTTCGGCTACGATTCCAACTACCCCAACTCTTCTCTCCCCTTCCCTGTTTTACTTTATTCTCCTTAGCACTGCTCACCATCTCATATGCTATGTATGTCACCTGTCTCCCTGACGAGATGGTAACTCTGTGGGCAGAGGTTTGTGTCGATCATGAGCCTCAGAACCTGGAGCAGTGCCTGGCATGTGGTTGGTGCTGGATGAGTAGTTGTGGGGTGAACGAATGAATGGTTGGAGGGGAGGGGCTTCATGGCCACAGGGGACAGGACAAGATGGCCTCACGTGTAAAGCCCAATCTTTTCTCTTGGCAGGGGGGACCTGCCTTGATTTCCAAGGAGCAGCTGCAGAGGCACCTGGGAAATCAACCTGGTGAACAGGGCCAGCCCAGGCCGTGGTGGGGAAGGCTCGGGGACTCTTGTCCCAGGTTGAAGGGATGCTTGCTGTCCTAGTTGCAGCAGAGGGCAATTTTAGCAAGGGCAGTGGTCTTCAAGTTGAGGAAGAAAGAGACAGTGGGGGCAGGGTCTCAGACTCAAACACTCAACCACAGTGCCACCCGGAAGTGACTACAGGCTATAAGACCTGCAGTGTCAAGGCAGCAGGTAACCTGACCCTAAGCAGGAAGCTAGATCAGTTTCAGAGATGGAACAACTGATGCATAAAGCACCTACTATGTGCCAGGCACTGTCTCAGACCCTCACATGCAGTACCTCTAATCATCACAGTACCTTCTAAGGCAGGAGTTCTGATTTCCATGTCTCTGATAGAAAACTGAGGCTCATAGATATTAAAAACCTGTTTGGAAGTGGGCTTCCGGGAAACCCTATCACTCACCTCCCTCTGGCCCTCAGCTAGTCGCTGCACCTCGCGCTCCTTGGCCTCTAGGACGTCCTGCATCTGGGAGGTGAGGGCCAGACCCCGAGAGTCGCTCTGTGGAATAGGCAGATTCAGCCCTCACCCTGCAGACTCTAAGAGCCAGCCAGGCAGGCCAGCCCTTCTTACACTCCACCTCCACCACGTGGGCTGCCTGGGCCAGGGTGTCCCAGCAGGGAGGCTTCTCCAGACAACTCCCTGAGTTCCAGCCTAGACTGTGGCAACAAGGAGACTTGGCAGGGATGGGAAGGGGTGCAGGCTCAACACTCCCCACCCCATCTCTCTGGGAACACAAGCCGCTCAGGGCAGGGAGAGGGCTCGCTCCAGCAGCCTCCTGTGCCCCACCCTGGCCAGTCACTGGCTCCACTACTTAGCCAGCAGAGGCATCCCGGGCAGTGGGAAGGAGCAGGCTGCCAGCGGGAGCCCACCTCAGCCTGCAGCTGCCGCTTCTCCTGGTGGATCTGCTGCTCCATCTCCTCATAGAGCTGCTGGACCTCGCAGTGGTGGTCAGAGTCTCGCCTGGGAGGAGCAGGAGGTGGGGCCGGGCAGCCCATCAGCCCCTCTGGGAGCGGCTGCTGGTAGGGGCGGTCTGGGCTTGGGTTTGGATCCATCCTATTGCCCGCCTCACTCTGCCAGCAGCCACTGACCCCTGTCACCCTGAGAACAACCCCCGACCCATATAACTTTGACATCAGTCCTGCTGATCCCACCATGCCAACCCCTCTAACCATTACCAGTTCCCCTGGCCCTGTCACATTGTCCCCATCACCCCACCTCCCTCGGTCACCACCCTCCTGCCCCTATAACCCGACTCCAGGGTCACTACATGCGTTGCGATCTATGGGCATAGGACCCCTGGAGTTGGGTGTCATAGTGGGTCCTGTACCAAGACACACCTGCCATTCCCACTCCGCCTTTACCACCTCTGTCCTCCCCACCAGGTCCCCTGAGCCACCTCTTCCTCCAGTGCAGCTCTGCCCTCTCAGCTCACAGACCCGGCTGTAGAAGGAAATTCAATCAGATTCCACTGGAATGCGAAAAGCGCCTACTTGGAGTCAGACACCCGGCTGGGGTCCCCACTCACTTCCTCAGGGTCAGCTCCAGGGCCTCCTTCTCCGCCTGAGCCTCCTGCAGGCAGCTGGTCATCTTGGCCACAAAGCCCGCCAGGTCGCCCGCCAGCTGGGGCTCCTCCTGCCGCAGCTTCCCCCACAGCTGCCAGATTTCCGTCTGCCTGGGGAGGGGAGGATAGCCAGAGATGGGAGGGGCACACACGAGGTGTGAAGAGAGGCAAGGGGAGCCCCATTCCTCAGTTTTCATGGCAGTGGCTCCAGGAGACAGGAGACTTTGGCACCTGGGCCAAACCTATGGACACCTTACAAGATACAACTCAAATGCCACCTCCTCCAGGAACCGTTCCAGATGTGCGCTCTCCCTTCTGAAACCCCTGCCATACTTTGTCTCTCTGTGACTCCGTAACAGTGGGATGGGGGGATTTGGGATCCTAATGGCCCAGGGCTTCCACCTGACTGCTCTCTTCTCCCACTCTGAGGCTGTGTGACCTTCAGCAAGTCCCAAGCCCTCTCTGGGCTCATTTGTAAAATGGGGAGGGGGGGGCTGATACCTGCCAAGCAACCATTGGGGCATGAGAGATGCCTGATGAACGTACCAGCTCAGGGCCTGCCACACGGTTGGCGCCTGATAAAAACTGCTTTCACGTGGATCTAATTAAGTCGTGAGGACGGACGCCAGGGGCTGAGCCTAGGCCAAGCTGCCAAGTGAGTAAAAGGCTCCCCACCCCCTTGCCCGCCAGTCCACACCCTAAGTCCCAACCTGCTGCCTCACAGACCTGGCCCCACCCTCTGGGAGTCAAGTGTGAGGAATCTCGTCCTCACAGAATCCCACAGGTGGGGTGAGCAAACCTGGGCCAGTAGGTGAGGGCGATTCCCTCCGTGATTGTAACAGATCCTGGGGGTCCTAGGAGGGGACACTTGCAGGCAGGGCTTCCCTTCTCTTTTCTTTTTTTGAGACAGAGTCTCGCTCTGTTGCCCAGGCTGGAGTGCAGTGGCACGATCTCAGCTCACTGAAACCTCTAACTCCTGCGTTCAAGCTCCTGCCTCAGCCCGAGTAGCTAGTTTTTGCATTTTTAGTAGAGATGAGTTTTCCCCATGTTGGCCAGGCTGGTCTGGAACTCCTGACCTCAGGTGATCTGCCCGCCTCGGCCTCCCAAAGTGCTGAGATTACAGGCATGAGCCACCACGCTGGCCTGTGCTCCCCTACTCTAAGCAAAGCCAAATGCCTTACACCCGGAGCCTGAGATGAATGGGAGGAAATGCTCTGCTGTCTTCAAACCTGTTCAACCCAGGGCTACACCATGCCTGAATTCCACCCTCAACTCCAGGGAACCTCACTTTGAGATAAGAAAGGCATCCTCAGGGACTCCCATGCCTAGCTCACAGGCCCAGCTGTAGAAGGAGCCGGGGAAATTCAATCAGATTCCACTGGAATTCCCATGGTTTTAAGAATTCAAGTACCCTTGGGAGGCTGAAAGCCCACTTGCTAGTCCTCCTGGAGAGTGACCCTACAGGACAGGACAGGCAGGGAGGTGCAGGGGTGGGAAGGACTCCCCATGAGCAGGCATCCTCTGCACGTGGTTTTAATCCCACAACAGTTTTTTAGGCTCATTCTGCAGCCCAGGAAACAGAGGTCAGAAGTCAAGCCAGCCCTGTGGTCACACAGCTAGCCAATGGCCAAGCCGGATTTGCACCTGGCTCTACCCGGCACCTGACCCCTTGGCGCTGTGTCAGGAGAACCCCCGCCATCAATGGCTGGCAGAGCCTGTCCCTCTGCACATGCTGCCCTGGCCTTACTTGGGAAGTAAGTGTCCAGTCCCCAGCTGCTCCATGAAGGCAAGGAATGCCTCCTTCTCCTCATCATCAACCTCCTCCGGTGCTGGGAAGCTGGTGGTAGTAGATACCCGCTTAGAAGGCAGTGGCTTCCTTCTGCGGAGCCTCTGGGTGCTCTGGCTGGAGCCAAGGATGTTTTCTGTGGGACAGAGGCGGACAGAGGGGAAGAGGGTGGTGCTGGGTCCAGGCGCCTGACCTCTCACCCCGCCCTGCTCCAGCCCTGGGAGAAGTAATTCTACCTGTGCCAGTCACATTTATACAGGGCTACATTCATACATTTCTCAAATCAACCTTAAGAGTCTACTTAAGGTCCCCATTTTACAGATGAGTACCTGAGGCCCAGAGACACCAAAAGACTTGCTAGAAATTACACAGCACCTCTATGGCATTGAATAGATTCTTCATGCACTCAATCCAGGGATATTTATTGAATATCTACTATGACAAAATTAGCCAAAATCCCTAACATGGAGCTGCCATTCTAGTGCCAGTTGAAAAGAATACTTTTTTTTTTTTTTTAAGCCAATTTGCTAAGTGAGCCAAAAGAAAACTCAGGGTAATTTCCACTGAGAGACTGGGAGGATCGACTGGGATGAGGTGGCTAGGAGTGTCCTAAGGAGGTGACATTGGAACTGAGATGTGAACAACAAGAAGGAGCAAACCATGTGGACTGCAGAGATGAGTGTTCCTGGCAAAGAGAACAGCACTGCAGGGGCCCTGCGGCAGGAGCTGGGCTAGCAAGGTAGACGGGTCAGAGGCACGGAGTGAGTTAAAGAGGCTGGCAGCGTCTGGATGGTGCAGGCCCGGCACGCCCCAGGAAGGGGGTTCCAGTTTGTCCCACAGGCACTGGGAAGTTCTCGGCTTGGCGGACATGATTCAGTTCAGGAATGAAGACAGCCCCAAGGCTGCGTGGATAACAGTGCTCCCTCTGCACCCCACCGCAATTCCTCCTGCCCGGCCCCTGAGTTCTCCTCCCCACTCGCAGCTTCTCCATTGCCAGAACTGGAGCAGCTGCCTCCTGGAGTGGCTCCACCCATAAGTGCAGTTTCCTGGCCTCCTTCTCTGCTGGCCTCCAAGCTTTTGGAGACTCAGCTGACCTGACAACTCTGGGTGGCTTTGTGGACACTGAAGGCTGAGCTGTGTCTCGCAGAGGCTCTGAGAGAACACCACGCCTTCTATGGCCTGGGCCGGAAGGTCTTCCCAGGGACAGGATTCAAGGAAGGATTGTGCCCTGCTGGTCCTAAGTCTTGTCAGCCCATCTAGAGAGGCAGACGTTGGGGGGGCCCTGCTCAGTGGGGGCTCAGCACCTGGAAAGCTCCCACCCCTAAATATCACCCTCTGCTGCTCCCTGGCCCATGGAATTCCCTTAACCAAAGCCACAATGTAACTCTCCTCAGGCGGAAACAAATCTGTGGTCTCAAGACCTCTGGCTCAGGAGAAGCCTTTTACTGGGGAGAAGCCATGGGAGGAGTCAGAAGGCAAGCCGGGAGGCCTCTCTGGAGGAGGATGCACAGGGGAGGGCCCGGACCACTCTGGCAGCAAGGGATAGGGGGTGAAAGTCCCTGGGAAAAGGGTTGCCTTTTTGATGATCCAGCCTAGCCCCATGCAGGGCACACTGCACAGGACACCTGGGTGCCCAGAGGCCCTCCAAGGACAGGCATACTGAGTCCAGAGCTGAATTCTTCCAGGGACAGGTGTCCCTTCCGCTCCACGTCCACCCAGTCGAAGATCATCTCTGGTTCCTCCTCACCGCCCAGGAAGCTGACCTTGGCCACCTGGAAGGAATGGCAAGTTGAGCCGGTGTCCCCACCAAGGAAGGCTCTGACCCTCCAAAAAAGAGAGGTGTTTGTCTTCAGCCACCCCCACCTCACCTCTCCCCAGTTTCAGAGTCCCCCCCGACCCAGTAACCTGACCCAGGGCCTAAGCTTGATGTTCCCAACCCCATCCAAGGCACTCCTCCCAGCAGAGCCCTGAACTGGCTCCACCCCTTTTCACTTTCTCCATCCAAAATCAAGACGTATCTGCCCTAAGTTCCATGTCTTTAGGAGCTTGATAAAGGACAGACAATCCCCCCCAGAATGTGGTGATCAGTGTCCAAAAGTTATCTGAGGCCGGGCACGGTGGCTCACGCCTGTAATCCCAGCACTTTGGGAGGCCAAGGAGGGCGGATCACCTGAGGTCAGGAGTTCAAGACCGGCCTGGCCAACATGGTGAAACCCTGTCTTTACTAAAACTACAAAAATCAGCGGGATGTGGTGACAAGCGCCCGTAGTCCCAGTTACTCGGGAGACTGAGGCAGGAGAATCATTTGAACCTGGGAGACAGAGGCTGCAATGAGCTGGGCTCATGCCATTGCACTCCAACCTGGGTGGCAGAGCAAGACACCGTTTCAAAAAAAAAAAATTAATGAGCTAAATAAAATCTCCTCTAAGAGTTCATTTTCTATATTATGGCCCACAGGTCATGATTTCACCTTTGAAAATTATAAGAAGTTTCAGACTAAGGTCTATGGACATGGCCCAGTGGACTCATCTGGCAGCACTAAGTAACTTTCGTGGCTGGGCTCCTTGCCCACACACTTTGGCTCTCAGGGGGAATCCCAAGTATAACAGAACTTTGAGTTTACTGATTCTGTTTCTCTAGTTACTTTTTTTTTTCCTTTTAGTGAATTTCATGTTTTTATTTGGGGCTGCACATGACTGATAAGTTATTCCCCATTGGTGGCAGCAGTGATGATCTAGTATAAACCCAGTGATGGTCTTTATGTTCTGTTTGGTGACCTCTGGGGGATGCATAATGGAGACCTAATTCCTGTTGGTTGAAGAATAACGGAAAATCTGGTCTGCTAATCGTGTTGTTGTTGTTGTTGTTGTTGTTGCTGCTGCTGCTGCTGCTGCTTTAATCCCAGCACTTTGGGAGGCCAAGACTGGCGGATCACTTGAGGTCAGGAATTTGAGACCCTCCTGGCCAAGCTGGTGAAACCCCGTCTCTGCTAATAATACAAAAATTAGTCTGGCACGGTGGTAGGCGCCTGTAATCCCAGCTACTCTGGAGGCTAAAGCAGCAGAATCGCTTGAACCCAGGAGGCGAAGGTTGCAGTGAGCCGAGATCATACCACTGCACTCCAGCCTGGGTGATACAGTGAGACTCCATCTCAAAAAAAAAAGAGAATTTTATACCCACTGGGAAGGAGAGCAACTCTTTGAGATCCGGATTGGTGAATTTTCATGTTGTTGTGTTTACTTTTTTTTTCTTTTTTTTTTTTTTGAGACAGTCTCACTCTGTCACCCAGGCTGGAATGCAGTGGCACAATCTCGGCTCACTGCAACCTCCGCCTCCCAGGTTCAAGCAATTCTTCTGCCTTAGCCTCCCAAGTAGCTGGGGTGGACACCATCATGCCTGGCTAATTTTTGAATTTTTAGTAGAGACGGGGTTTCACCATGTTGGCCAGTCTGGTCTCGAACTCCTGACCTCAAGTGATCTGCCCACTTCAGCCTTCCAAAGTGCTGGGATTACAGGCATGAGCCACCACACCCAGCCTGCTGTGTTTACTTTTCACCTGTGACTGGAACTGTAGAAATGAAGCCAGACATTCTCTGTGTCTGTATATGTCTGTATTTTCTTTTTTCTTTTTTTTTTTTTTGAGATGGAGTCTCACTCTGCTGCCCAGGCTGGAGTACAGTGGCACTATCTCAGCACACTGCAACCTCCACCTCCTGGGTTCAAGCGATTCTCCTGCCTCTGCCTACTGAGTAGCTGGAATTATAGGCATGTGCCACCATGCCCAAAAGGTCTTTAACTCTTACTGTCAGTATGAAATACTCTTGTACATCTGGAAGGTATTAATAACTTGGAGTATTGTGTCTTTTAAAAGAGTTCTGTGTTGATTTAGTTTATAGAGACAAATAAGGAGTATAAATCTAACGCTCCTAAAAATAACAGAAAATAACTGAAATTCAAATGCATTAAATGTGTTAAAACAATTCTTCTTACAGAAATTGCTAGCTCAGAAAATTTTTTAGGAACCAGGTTTATATAAATAACATGATTATTTGAACAAATTAGACTGGTTTAATAATTGTTTTGACAAAACACATATAATAGCTGTCTTTTCTGTGCTTTATATTAAGTATAATACAGTATACATTCTGTTTTTCATAAGATCTATATTTGTTTTGTAACGAAACTAGTTAATCTAGATTTCCTATACTTCTCATTTCAGCTTTCAGATCAAATAAGTCAACATTATCTTTATATATGTTTATGGTTACAAAAATGTAAATTTGTGCCCCATTAAATTGATTAATTATTCAAACAAATTTTGCATCGACAATAATTGTATTTTCTAGGGTGTTACCTTAAATACAGTTTCCAAGATTCTTAGATAACTTTAAAATTTTGAATTAATATTGAGGTACATTAATTAATAAATAATTTTTGGCTATCTGTATAATTTCTAAGAAAAATTAATACTGAAACAGTGATTGCTAAACATAACTTTTAAGTTGATATATTTTTTACTTCTTACTTTCACATGCTAGAAAGTGGCTGTATCTTTGGGTCATTTTAATAAGTGGATTCATTTTTTTCTGCTTTAAAAAGCTGGGTGTGGTGGCTTATGCCTGTAATCCCAGCACTTTGGGAGGCCGAGGCAGGTGGATCAACTGAGGTCAGGAGTTTGAGAGTAGCCTGGCCAACATGGTGAAACCCCGTCTCTACTAAAAATACAAAAGTTGTCCGCGCGTGGTGGCGCACGCCTGTAGTCCCAGCTACTCTACTTGGGAGGCAGAAGCAGGAAAATCACTTGATTCTGGGAGGCAGAGGTCGCAGTAAGCTGAGATCGCGCCACCGCACTCCAGCCTGGGCGACAGAGTGAGACTCCATCTCAAAAAAAAAAAAAAAAAAAGTTGTGAAAAGAAAGCGGAGACTCAGATATTTGCATGCCCATATTCATAGCAGCATTATACACAATCGCCAAAAGACGCGATCAGTCCAAGTGTTCACTGACAGATGAGAGGATAGACAAAATATGACGTATATGTACAGTATTGGGGTGAGCAGAGATCGCACCATTGCACTCCAGCCTGGGCAACAGAATGAGACTCCATCTCAAATAAAAAAAAAAAAATTCATATCCACTGGGAAGGAGAACAGCTCTTTGAAATCTGGATTGGTCAGTTTTCATGTTGCTGTTTTAAAGACGGAATATTATTCCGTCTTTAAAAAGAAAAACATCTGGACACATGCTACAATACAGGTAAACCTTGAGGACATTCTGCTAAGGGAAATACACCAATCACTAAAAGACAAACACTGCATGATTCCATTTCTATGGTATCTAGAGTAATCAAAGTTGTAGAGATGCAAAGTAGAACAGGGATAGCCAGGGGCTGGGGAGAGGAAAGCATGGGAGTTACTATTGAATGGGTGCAGAGTTTCAACTTGGCAAGAAGGGCGCAGCTTTGGAGATGGATGGGAAATGGTTGTACAACATTGTGAATCTACTTAATGCCCCTGAATAGTACATTTTAAAATAGTTAAACTGATAAATGTTCTGTTATGTATATTTGACCACTTTTTTTAAGTCGTGTTAGGGATATGCAAGACTATAGAAAGTTGGGTTATGTGTATTTGTGAGCTCTGCTTGTCTGCTAACATGTTTGTATAAAAACAGTTCTCTGTCTTATTATTTACCCTTAGTTTTTCCAGTGAAAGAGCTTAATTACACTGGTTAAAAGTGCGATTAATACAGGCCGGGCCTGGTGGCTCAAGCCTGTAATCCCAGCACTTTGGAAGGCCTAGGTAGGTAGATCACTTGAGGTCAGGAGTTCGAGACCAGCTTGGCCAACATGGTGAAACTCCATCTGTACTAAAAATAGAAAAAAATCCTCCTGCTGTGGTAGAGGGTGTCTGTAATCCCAGCTACTCACGTGGCTGAGGCACAAGAATTGCTTGAACCTGGAAGGTGGAGGTTGCAGTGAGCCGACATTGCACCACTGCACTCCAGCCTGGGCAACAGAGCAAGACCCTGTCTCAAAACGACAGCAACATCAACATAAGTTCGATTAACTACCGATGCTTGAGGTTTTGCTAGGAGCAGTAGTGACAAAGAAACAGAACTTTGTCTACAAGGAAAATGGGATACAGTGTTGTGTGAAAGTGGTTATTCCAGAACATGAAAAAGGATGAAAAGGCAAAACTTGAATGGCTATAGAATGTTGCAGAGAGTTTGCTGAAAGAGAATTTTATCTGCCCTGACTTACAATACCTGAGTCTGGAAATAAGCTGTGCAATGTATTAACATTTTGCCAAATTTGGCCCAGTTTTGGTGAGTTTAAGAATTAATAATAAATAGGCTGGGCTCAGTGGCTCACGCTTCAAATCTCAGCACTCTGGGAGGCCGAGGTGGGTGGATCACCTGAGGTCAGGACTTTGAGACCAGCCTGATGTTATTAGGTAGTGTAATAATAACCACAGCCTTTCAGTCTCGTTACTGGACACATTTCTCCTTTTCTACGCCTTCCTGAAGCTCTGTTATAAGCTGCAGGCCTTATAACAGAGAACCCACACCCAAGTGAAGCGTAAATAGTTCATGGAACCTGGCACCGTCCTTTTTCCCTAGACCTTGAGTTTGTTCTTGTTTGCTTCACTTGGGTCTTCTTCAACAAAGAAGAACAAACTCAAAGTCTAGAGAAAAAGGACGGTGCCAGGTTCTATGAACTATTTATGCTTCACTTGGGTGTAGGCTTCCAAGCTGACACTGGATGACCTGACTGGGCTAGCAGACTGAGGATTCCTACAACTCTTTTGAGTCCAAAAGCAGCCAGCTTACCCAAGATCCAGCAGAACACTAATTAATTACATGGCACTGATTGAACAGCTGAAGGAAATCTAGTTATGGTTCTTTGTGGGCGATATTGTTGATATTATTTTTTATTGTTTTACTTTAACAGATCTGCGAGGAAGTTCTTCCTGGTCTTCTTGAGCTGTCTCCAACCCTCAGTTTAGTAGATTATATCTTTTTTTTTAAGACAGAGTCTCGCTGTGTCACCCAGGCTGGAGTGCAGTGGCGTGATCTCGGTTCACTGCAACCTCTGCCTCCCGGGTTCAAGCGATTCTCCTGCCTCAGCCTCCCAAGTAGCTAGGATTACAGACAAATGCCACCACGCCTAGCTAATTTTTGTGTTTTTAGTAGCGACAGGATTTCACCACGTGGGTCAGGCTAGTCAGGAACTCCTGACCTCAGGTGATCTGCCTGTCTCAGCCTCATATAGTGCTGAGATTACAGGCGTGAGCCACTATGCCCTGCCAGATTATACTTTTGTAAACTGAAATTCAACGTTTCAAGTGGTATCTGAATCTCATTGACCCCCTTATGATTCAGAAACCAATACTTTTAAGCCTGGGCAACATGGAGCAACCCATAGCCCTGCCTCTATAAAAAATACAAAACATCAGTCGGGCATAGTGGCACGTGCGTGTAGTGCCACCTACTCAAGAGGCTGAGGCAAGAGAATCACTTGAACCCAGGAGGCGGAGGTTGCAATGAGCCAAGATCACACCATTGCACTCCAGTTTAGGCGAGAGAGCAAGACCCTGTCTCAAAAATAAAAAAATAAAATAGCCAGGCCCAGTGGCTCAAGCTTGTAATCCCAGCACTTTGGGAGGCTGAGGGGAGCGGATTAGAAGGTCAAGAGTTCAAGACTAGCCTGGCCAACATGGTGAAACCCTGTCTCTAATAAAAGTATAAAAATTAGCTGGGCATGGTAGTGCATGCCTTTAATCCCAGCTACTCAAGAGGCTGACGGGGGAGAATTGCTTGAACTCAGGAGGTGGAGGTTGCAGTGAGCCAAGATGGCACCATTGCACTCCAGCCTGGACAACAAGAGCAAAACTCCATCTCAAAAAACAAAATGAGATAGATGGCCGGATGCAGTGGCTCAACTGTAATCCCAGCACTTTGGGAGGCTGAGGCGGGAGGATCACAAGGTCCAGGAGTTCAAGACCAGCCTGACCAGCATGGTGAAACCCCGTCTCTATTAAAAATACAAAAATTAGCCAGACATGGTGGCGTACACCTGTAATCTCAGCTACTCAGGAGGCTGAGGCAGGAGAATCACTTGAACCTGAGAGGCGGAGGTTGTAGTGAGCCGAGATGGCACCACTGCACTCCAGCCTGGGTGACAGAGTGAGACTCCATCTCAAAAAAAAAAATTACTTTTACAGACTCTCCTTACTTTCCATGGCAGTATAGTTATTTGCACAGGTTCAACAGAATCTGTCCTCCTTTTTCATCAAGATATAATTGGATAAATCAATTGTGCAATCAAGGCCCTACCTGGACTGTTTTGATGGGATGATCCTCATTTAATCAGGTGTGACAAGCCTACTATAAGGAATGCCCATGGAACCAATCCCTACAAAACCCTGCTAGGAAGCTGGTCTGGCACTACATGGGTTGCTTCCTGGCAGAAGAGGGACCTTAGAAAATCAGTGACCTCAAGAAGAGAGGAAGTCATTTATATTTACAGGTGATGCAAGTGACGTCTAGTGAAGACAGTATTTTGGGCTTGGTTTTATCTAGCCTTAGGATAGAAGTTGGGTGCCCAACTCATCATAGTTTGCCCAAGACTTGCCAATTTTAGCATTCAAAGTCCCACATCCCAGGAACCCCGTTAGTCCTTGGAAAATCAGAACAATTGGTCACTCAGTAGAACAAGAAACTACAGACCTCAAGTGGGTGGATCACCTGAGGTCAGGAGTTTGAGACCAGCCTAGCCAACATGGTGAAACCCCGTCTCTACTAAAAATACAAAAACTATCCAGGCATGGTCGCTGGCACAGGTAATCCCAGCTATTCGGGAGGCTGAGGCAGGAGAATCACTTGAACCTGGGAGGCAAAGGTTGCAGTGAGCCAAGATCGCACCACTGCACTCCAGCCTGAGTGACAGAGCAAGACTCTGCTGAACAGAGAAAGAAAGAAAGAGAGAAAGAGAAAGAAAAAAGGAAGAAAAGAAGGAAGGAAGGAAGAAAAGTAGGAAAAAAGGAAGGAAGAAAAGAAAGAAGGAAGGAAGGAAGTCTGAAACTTGGAAAATGAGGCAGAAAGGATGCTAGCACAATCCATTGTTTACCTTTCATGAAAAGTCCCAAACTTACTGAAGTTACTTGTTAACTTGGAGATTTATGTCTAGAAGAAATGAAAATCATTTTTTCTAGTAGAACAGATAGCCTGAAAGATTTATGGCCTATTAGACATAGCCATTTTAAAAACTGAATTCAGCAATCTTATCTTAAGACTTTGCTGTCAAATTGCTTGCTTCTCAAATGCTCTTTGAACATTTTACTGGTTCCCTCTTCCCTCATTCTTTTCTTTTTTTTTTTTTTCTTTTTTTTTTTTTTTGCTGGAAGTTTCAAGATCAATTTTTCTTTTTTTTTTTTTTTTTTTGAGATAGAGTCTCACTCTGTTTCCCCAGACTGGAGTGCAGTGGTGTGATCTTAGCTCTCTACAACCTCTGCTTCCTCAGGCCCAAGCAATTTTTGTGCTTCAGGCTCCCAAGTAGCTGGGATTACAGGCACCCACCACCATGCCCGGCTAATTTTTCTTTTTTTGTAGAGATGGGGTTTCACCATGTTGCCCAGGCTGGTCTGGAACTCCTGACCTCAAGTGATCTGCCCATCTTGGCCTCCCAAAGTGCTGGGATTACAGACATGAGCCACCACGCCCGGCCAGCCTAAGCTTCTTTATGGGAATACACAACCATGGCTTACCTCATGTTTCACTGACGCTTACAGTCATTGACATGGTTTGATTTCCAGGGCCCTGACTGCTTCCCAAGATAAATGTCCCTGCTCAATGAGACCAAAATTATACCATTTGCAAATTACTTCTTTGGCTTAAAGTCATTGGTTAAAAGACAAATGTTTCTGGAAGAGGGCAGCACATGAAGCCTTACCTGTCATTTACATATTCATAGCAACAAAACCCTAGCGTTTTCCGAGAGCTCTAAATGAAAGAAAGGGACAGGGGTAGGCACGCCCTGCCTTCCTGTGATGGAGGGTCTCAGGAGCTGCGGGACAGGGGTTCAGCGTTCAAATGGGGGTCTTGGGCTTACCGCCAGGTCCTCGCGGGTGACAAAGCCCCTCTCCTTGGCACCACAGGCCTGGAAGAAGGCCTGCAGTTCTGCCGCTGCCTGAGATGACCAGGACTCTAGCTCTGGGGCCACCGCAGTGTCTTCGCCATCGGCTGGCTCTCTTGTCTGCCGCCGCCGGCTGGAGCCCAGCTTCCGGACCTTTCGAGACCCTCTCTGTCCAGTCTCCATGGTGCCTTGGCCCTGGGGACAGAGGAGTGAGGGGCTCTGGGGTGCTGGACAGTCGCACACTCTCATGACTCAAAACCCTCCCCTGGCTCCCATCACCAGTGGAAAAAAATCCACCATGGCTGCCAAAGCCAGGCCTGACGGTGGCCCCGGGTCCTCTGACCTCCTGGCCCGGCCGTCTCATGGCCTCTCATCCATGCTGCTCGACGCCTTTGCCCACTCTAGGTTCCCCCTGCCTGGAATGCCCTTTTCCAAGCTACCCAGATGCCCTCATTTCTTCAGGCTACTACTCAACTATCAGAGTCTTCTCTGACCATTAGCGGATATATCCTATTCACCCCATGCAGAATCGATCCCGTGTTTTGACCTGGAGGGTGGTTTGCAGGGTTTTCCAGGATCTGAAGGGCCAGAAGCAGCTTCCTGAGCCACCTCTCTGGCGACTCTTCCGGCTCATTGACTCATCTCAGCTACATCAGGGACCCCTCCACCGACGCCTCCTCCCCCTCTCTGTGTCACCTCTCCTCCATGCTTTTCTCAACAGCAGCATGTCTCTAGTCCTTCAACACACGCAGCGTGGAATCAGTAGTGCCCTATGTCCTATCAGGGTCCCACATGACGTGGCCTCAGCTTCATCCACTCCACGCCTGTGCCGTTGGGGTCCATGGCAATGCTGCCGAACCAGCCACAGTTCCTGGAGTTCCTGACTCCCTCCGACCCTGCTCCCTTTCCCCCAGACTCCGCAACTCTCTCACCCCCTTACCTAGCTAATACCTTTTGCTTCCTTGCCTTAGAGGCTGCCTCCTCCAAGAAGCCTTCCCTGAGGTCATCCCCCCATTCAAGCTGGATTCAGTGCCCCCTTGTTTCAACCCTGCTATGGTTTAAATGTGTTCCTCAAAGTTGGTGTGTTGGAAACTTGTTTCCCAATGAGGCAGTGTTGAGCTGTGGGGCCTGCTGTGTTTGGGTCATGGGGCCACCATCCTCATGAAGGGATGAATGTCATTATTGTAAAAGTGAGTTCCGGCCGGGCGTGATGGCTCACGCCTGTAATCCCAACACTTTGGGAGGCCGAGGTGGGTGGATCACCTGAGGTCAGGAGTTCGAGAGCAGCCTGACCAACGTGGCAAAAGCCTGTCTCTACTAAAAATACAAAAAATTAGCCAGGCGTGGTGGCAGGAGCCTGTAATCCCAGCTACTTGGAAGGCTGAGGCAGGAGAATTGCTTGAACCCAGGAGGCAGAGGTTGCAGTGAGCCGAGATCGTGCCATTGCATGCCAGCCTGGGGGACAGAGTGAGACTCTGTCTCAAAATAATAATGATAATAATAATAATAATAATAATAAAATGAATTCCTTGTAAAAGAATGGACTCAGACCCTCATGTTCTCTGTCGTCCTTCCGCCTT
This sequence comes from Cheracebus regulus, assembly GCA_963574635.1. Lineage (NCBI taxonomy): Eukaryota > Metazoa > Chordata > Mammalia > Primates > Pitheciidae > Cheracebus > Cheracebus regulus. The sequence continues at coordinate 43,700 of CAUYQU010014266.1, read as the reverse complement.
CCACCATGGGAAGATACCACAAGAAGGCCCATGCCGGATGCTACCTCCTCAGTCTTGAACTTTCTAGCCTCCAGAACTGTGAGGAAATAAATTTCTGTTCTATGTAAATTTCCCATTCTATGGCATCTGCTATAGCAGCGCAAAACAGACTAAGGCAGGCCCCAAGCTGCCAGGGCTGAGGATATCACTGTGTATCTAGGTCTGTACTACTCCCCGTCCCTTAGCACATATTAGGTGCTTAAGAAAGGGGTGTCAAATTCATTATTCATTCATCTGTCACTGAATGTCTTAGTTCAGTCAGTCAATTGATAAGGATGTTGATGGATGGGGATTCATCCAGGTGAGGCCCCTGGGGTGAGGAAAAGAGAGGCTGTGGTCTGGAAGGGATAGGGTCTGAGGCTGCCTTGGGGCAATAAGTCTGGGATCCATAAAGTTGTGGAATGAGAAGGACCTGATGTCCAGACAGGCAGAGCAGCTTCCTGCGGTGATGGGATGTGGGCAGATTCTACAGGAGGCATGTAGGATTTGGAGGCAGTCAACAGTGTGTGTGAAGGAATCGAGGCAGAAGAGCCAGGCTCATGCCTGGGAGGAGGAGACATATCCCCTGGGGGTTCTCTGTTGAGGCCAAAGCCACAGACAGGCTGAGTGGCGTGGTTAGAGGCCTCTGCTTCAGGCATCCTGGGCTCATTCCAGGGGTCATCCACGGCCTCTTCTTGGGCAAGGAGAACTGCCCAGGCTGCACAGAACTTGGATGAAGCAATTTCTCATCCTGAGGAGGCCCCAAATTTCAAACAGAAGTACATTCTCATTCTCTCTCTCTCTCTCCCCACCCCAACCCCCACTTCAAAGTCTGTTTCAGATGCAGTTTTAAGATCATAAATGTAAAACCACAGTGGTGTGCTGGAGTCCAGTAGTAGGGGCTTGTGAGAGCTGATTGTGCACACCTCTTCCTATCTCGGCAGCTTGGAATCAGCCTGGGGATATTGGCACCATGGGAATCAGCAAATGCTATGAATCAGGTCTCCTGCCCCCACCAAAGAATAGTCACCAGCACACCTCTTCTGAAGACTCTCAGCTGCCTTACCCCTTCCCAACCTCTATCACGCACTTAAGCAACAAGCATTTATTGAGTGTCAACTGAATGCTGGTACAGTGCAAAGCAGGCCTGCCACAATCCATGTTTCTTTTAAGTGAATTAGGAAAAGGTACTTCCTGCTGGCAGAGGCAGCCCAGTGCCAGGGCTCATGGTTTGACAAGTGGAATGTGGAGTGAATTCTAGTCTCCATGCACCCCCTCGTCTGGGCACCCTTGTGCAGGACACACCCTGCATACCCCAGCAGAGTCCCTGCTCCTGCAGGTAGAAGTGTGACTAACTCCTGGTCTCCCCTAGGGGCCCTCACAGCCTCATGCAGGAAACACAAACATAATTACAGTGCAGCACAGAAGGGGCAGCACGCCTGTGTCTCAGGTGCTGGGAGAGCATTGAAAAGGGAGCAACTCACTGATCAGGGCATATAGAGGGCTTCCTAGGGGAGGTGACATAGCTCGGCAGTGAGCTCCAGGGCAGGAGAGATTATACTTAACCCCGATGTCCTCATAGTGCCCAGGCTTTCTATGGATATGTAGTGGGCTCTCAACCCACTTCCTCTGCTGACTCACTGTCCCCCAGAATGTGAATGTTCTACCAGACAACTGAATAGACTCAAAAAATATCAGGACCAGATTCCGTGGCTCATGCCTGTAATCCCAACACTTTGGGAGGCCAAGGCGGGTGGATTACTTGATGCCAGGAGTTTGAGACCAGCCTGAAACTCCATCTCTATCAAAAAAAAAATTAGCCGGGCATGTGGTGCGTGCCTGTAGTCCCAGCTACTAGGGAGGTTGAGGTGAAAGAATCACTTGAGCCCAAGAGGCGGAGGTATCAGTGAGCCAAGATCACACTGCACTCTAGCCTAGGCGACAGAGCGAGACACTGTCTCAAAAGAAAAGGCTTTCTAATAAAAAGCAGGGAGGCATAAAGGCCAAGAAAGAGGAATAAGATTCTCGGGTTAGAATAGGGAAGTCCCCATGCTAATCTAACTGGCCTTCACCCTGTATCTCCCACCCCTAATTCACCCCATGTTGACCCATAGAAACAATGACCAGATAGACACCCCTCCTTGGGCCTGGAGGCCTTCCACACCTAGAAAGCCATCATCTGTCTCCATTCCCCATACCCCCAAGAGGGGAGCCCCCTCCCTCCATGGTCCTATGACCCTTCTTCAGTGGCTAATGGGGGTTTGGCCTGGCAGTTCCAACCTTGTAGGTTACACTCAAAGAAAACTCCCTGTAGAATAGAAGGGGCTTAATAAATAAAACAACAACAATGAAATAAGCTGGGTATGGTGGCCTGTAATTTCAGTACTTTGGGAGGCTGAGACGAGAGGATCACTTGAGCCCACGAGTTCAAGACCAGCCTGGGCAACATAGTAAGACCCTGTCTCTACAAAATAAAATAAAACTAGCTGGGTGTGGCAGTGTGCCTGTAGTCCTACTTACTTGGGAGGCTGAGATGGGAGGATCACTTGAGCACGGGAGGTTAATGCTACAGTGAGCTATGATTCACCACTGCCCTCCAGCCTGAGTGACAGAGTGAGATTCTGTCTCAAAGAAATAAAAAAGTGACCGGGCACGGTGGCTTATGCCTATAATCCCTGCACTTTGGGAGGCCAAGGCTGGTGGATCACCTGAGGTCAGGAGTTCGAGACCAGCCTTGCCAACCTGGTGAAACTCCGTCTCTACTAAAAATACAAAAATTAGCCGAGTGTAGTGGCAGGCGCCTGTAATCCCAGCTACTCTGGAGGCTGAGGCAGAAGAATCGCTTGAACCCAGGAGGCAGAGGTTGCAGTGAGCCGAGATCACACCACTGCCCTCCAGCCTGGGCGACAGAGCCAGACTCTGACTCAAATAAATAAATAAATAAATAAATAAGTAAAAATAAAAGAAAGACTCACTGAGCCTCAGTACTAGAAGAGGGTCAGTCCCACTCTGGTGACCTGGAGATGCAGAAAAGGAGGCTCATGGGAGAAAGTGACTTCCAGTCCCCGTGCTCTGAAGTCAGACAGAACTCTGCTTCTCCCAGCTCTGCTGCCCGTGTGCTGTGCAACCTTAGGGAAGTTAGTCAGCATCTCTGTGCTTGTTTCCTCACTGGAAACAGGACTCAGATCTCTCACACAGGGTTGCTGTGAGGATTAGGCACGAGAAATAAAGTTGAAATATCACATCCCATTCCCCAGCATGGCCCGCCTCCCTTTCCAGCTTGACTTTCTCTCGGCACCTGTCACTTTCCCAGAATACTCATTTTGTTGTAAATTTTCCTTCTCCTCATGCTGAAATATAGGCCTCACATGAGCAGGGAGTTTACTATTTTGTTCACTGTTCTATCCCAAGTGCCTAGAATAGCGCTTGGCGTATAGTTGGTGCTCTGCAAATATTTGCTGAATGTATAAGCCACGTAAAGCACTTAGGAGTGTGCTTGGCATCAGTGACTACTGGGTAAAGGTAGCAATGACAACAGTGCTGATGGCATTGACAACGGTGAATTCTCCACGCCTGTAATCCCAACACTTCGGGAGACCGAGGGTGGATCATGAGGTCAGAAAATCAAGATCATCCTGGCCAACATGGTGAAACCCAGTCTCTACCAAAAATACAAAAATTAGCTGTGTGTGGTGGCACGTGCCTGTAATCCCAGCTACTTGGGAGGCTGAGGCATGAGAATCGCTTGAACCCAGGAGGTGGAGGCTGCAGTGAGCTGAGATCATGCCACTGCACTCCAGCCTCGCGACAGAGTAAGACTCCATCTCAAAGAAAAAAAAAGGTGAATTTTATTTGAGACACATAAAAGCCAGGTTCCATACAGATACAATCAATCCCATTTGACAGATGAGTAAACTGAGGGAGGTTCCGAGAGGCAGAGTGGTCTGCCCACGCTGTGATGTCAGTGGTAGAACTACCCCAGATTCTCCTCTCCTTGATGGTCGTGGGATGGCCTTCCCCAAGGCCACGTCCTGGAGAGGTGACTCCAGTCTGGGCAGAAGGCCCCTCTGGGGATGACAAACGCCCAGTGGAGTAGCCCTGGGTGGGACAAGGGGCTTTGGGACAGGGCGGGCGTGGACAGGCTTGGCTCCTGTGGTGATGCCCAGTCATGGTACTGGGAAGCTAGAGCAGTGCCTCGTGTACTTCCAGCGACAGAGACAACACGGCTGAGGGAGCAAGATAAGGTTCCCTGTGCAGAAGCCTCCACAGCAAAGTCCACTGTGATGTGAGTGTCACATCGCTGCCTGCTGGGCTCCCACAAGGGTAGGAAGTTAGGATCCTGGAAGAAATTCCCTGAGGCCACGTCCTAGGACATGTGGGGTTCTTGACATTCCTCTTGGGGAGTTCCTAGCCAAGCTGAACCTCCACAGCCCGTTTCCAGCAGTCCCCTGGCATTTTATAAGAAAACGGCACCTCCAGACACCTCGCCTGCCCCACCTCAGCATCTGCCCTCTCTGCCAGTCAATCCTTCCCTCCCAGGAGGGGCACTCAGCCACCTGCTCCTTGCCTGTCAGGTGGCCTGGGGTAGAAAGCAGCAGGTGTCCTCCAGCCATCGCTACCTCAAAATCAGTCACTTATCACCAGCAGGTGAAATGGTGCGCTCACCCCACACACCTTCACATTCAGATCCCTGACAGCATCCCCACGGCCTGACAGTCTGTGCCCCTTCTAGGCCAGGCCTGGCCCCTCAGAGACAGCAAGGACATCCTTCAGTCCACCCACAAATGTGCACATGCAAACGTCCACGCACACATGCCCTCCTTGGCCATCACCCTCACCCTCCACTCCCTCACAGTCAGCCTCTCGGGCAGACCCAGCACCTCTCACGGCCATTCCATCATTCCATGCCACATGTGCGAATGCCACTGCTCAGCACACATCCCTCCAAGTCAGCCATCAGGGCCATCCCTGCCAGCGCCCTCTCCTCTGTCACATTCCCCTTAGCACTTCCTCATGCCTCACATCCTTACGAGTGGGGGACCCGGCTGGGCGCAGCAGCTCACACCTATAATCCCAGCACTTTGGGAGGCCGAGGAGGGTGATCACAAGATTGAGACCATCCTGGCCAACACGATGAAACCCCATCTCTACTAAAATACAAAAAATTAGCTGGGTGTGGTAACATATGCCTGTTGTCCCAGCTACTAGGGAGGCTGAGGCTGGAGAGTTGCTTGAACCTGAGAGGTGGAGGTTGCAGTGAACTGAGATCCTGCCACTGCACTCCAGCCTGGGCAACAGAGCAAGAATCTGTCTCAAAAAAAAAAAAAAAACAGGGGGGACCCCTTCATGGCTAGAACACACACACAGCCTCTCAGCACAACCACCTCTCCCCACATCTCTCACCTAAGAAATCGCATAAAGTTTGAAGGCAGATGTGAGAGCAAATGAATTCCGCTCCCAGGAGTCTCAGGAACCCCCTCCGACTGTGGTATTCTGTTAGGCAGCAGGTGCCACAGGCCGCCCACCAGGAAGTGGAAGCCAGAGAAGAAGGGTGCGGGGACAGCGGCAGATTACAACCTGGCATGGGCACTCGGAACTGGGTCTGCTCTGCACTCGGCTGGCTTCAATAGCTATAAATAATAGCGATAGTTGCCAAATCCCAATTGTACAAGCCTCAGGGCCTGAGAGACCAGCTAGTGTCTTGTTTCAGTCTACGTATCCTCATTCCTCCTTTCCTAACTAATAGAGAAATTGAGGCTCTGAGAAGCCAGGTGACTTGCCCTAGGTCACACGGCCATTTACGGGTCGTGATCTACCCCAGCCTCCTGGCCAAGTGGCTTCCCGTCCCCTCCCTTAGACCACACAGAGAGCTCCAAATGCTGGGGGAAGGAGGGCTCCGCCCTTTGCACCCTTGACATAGGAGCTAAACGGGGACCCCAGCTCCCTCCCCCATCCTCATCCTTGCAAAGAAAAAGAAGCATTGCAACCTTTGGATGGCTCCTACCTCTCAAAGGCTCCCAGTGGAACATGCAGCCCTGGGCTCCGGGACCTTGTGGTGGGGTGACCACTACCCTGCGGAGCCCACAAGCTCTGGGACTGTTAACAGTCTTGTATTGCTTAATTACCCTTTCCGTTCCCCAGCAAGCCAATCTTCTATGCTCATCTACAGGACTTCCTGTGGAAGTGACCACTGGCAGTCGCAACTTCACAATTTTGCCTGGCACCCCCAAGGCACCCTTACCTGGTAGGTGTCTTGGAAGTGGAGAATGCTGGAGCTGGCAGGGAGGCCCTCCTAAGCAGAGGCTCCAAAGAGTGAAATGGACTACTCAAGATCACCCAGCCCTTAGTGGCAGAGCCAGGACTGGGCCTGAGTCTCTGGTTGCCAGGGCAATGCCTTATCTCAGAGAGCAGGTTGATGGGCACAGCTGTGGCTAAAGCTAAGTGTATGGGATGCTCTGGGAGAACTGCCCACCCTGCCTCATTTCAGGCCCTCACTCTCAGACAGTGTCTTTGAGCCTCAGGGGAAGCTTACATCTAAATCACCTTTTAGTGAAAAATCTAGTCTGATACCAAAATACACTGTAGAGCAACGGTCATCAGAACAGTATGGAATTGGAGCATGAATATAGACCAATGAATCAGTGGAACAGAATAATGAAAAGACAGGAATAGACTCAAATATGTGTGGGAATTTAGTGTATTATAAAGGCACCATTCAAATCACTGGAGAAGAGATGGTTTATTCAATAAAATGTGTTGGGAGAATGGGCTAGGTATCTGCAAAAAATGGTTAGAGCTCTAACTCTAAAAGCATTCCAGATGGCTAAAACGAATAAGCATTTTACAAATCAAAATCACATAATTATATGTTGTTTGGGATTTACTTCAAATTTATTGAAGAATGGGGAGAATAGATAGGACATAGATGAAAAAGACTGTCTCTGGCCTTGTTCTGATCACTGCTGGAGTTGATGAGGATACTGCAGGCTCATTACATTCTTCTACTTTTGTGTATGTTTGAACAAATGCCATAAGAAATCATGGAATAGTTCATTTGTCATGATTGCAGAAAAAGGAGGGAAAGAAAAGAAGGAAGGAAAGAAGGAAGGGAGGGAGGGAGGGAGGAAGAGAGGGAGGGAGGGAAAGAAAGAGAAAGTCTGTCATGGGATAGGCTGGATGCGGTGGCTCATACCTGTAATCCCAGCACTTTGAGAGGCTGAAGTGGGAGGATTGACTAAGCCTAAGAATTCAAAACCAGACTGGGTAACATGGTGAGATTCTGCCTCTATTTAAAAAAAAAAAAAAAAAAAAGGAAGAAGAAGGAGGGATCATGGGATAATTTTTACATAATCTTGGATTAGGCAAGGCTTTTCCAGATATATCACAAAGCATTGGAAGCCACAAAAGAAAAGACTGAGACATTCAACTATATGGAAATTTTTAAAAAATAAATAAAACCGAATGGCAAAAAAGTTCATCATTAACAAGTCAAAAGGCAAATACTGTGAAAAAAAATTCACATATTATAAAAAATAAGTTAATTTTCTCCCTCTGCAGAAAACTACCACAGATAAATGAAAAACCAATAATGCATTAGAGAAATTGGCACCAATATGAATAAACAATTCATGGAAAAATAAATATCGATGGCTTTTAAACATACAAAAAATGGTTATAAAAATAAACATTTCTGTTTATAAAAATATAATAAGAGAAATAAAAGATAAAACTACATGCCATCACAAAGAAGATGAGGATAAAAATATAAAACTATGTTGAGATATCATTTTCAACTATTCAATTAGTAAGAACAAAAACATGATATACTATATCATAAAGGATGTAGGGAACACATTCACACACTGTTAGCAGGAATACAAACTGGTACATCTTTTATGAAAAGAAATGTGTAATATCTGTCAACATTTAAAATGCAAAAATCTTTCTACCCAGCAATTTCACTCTCAGTCATCGGTTCCACAGATGATATACAATATGACAGTATGGAAGGATATTCATTACAGCATTGTCTGTAGTAGCAAAGGATTAGAAATTATCTAAATTTCCATCAATAGGGAGCTGGTTAAATGAGCTCTCATGCATCCGAACACTGGCATACTCTGCACCCATGAAGAAAATGATCCAGGTGGAATGATCTTCAAGATACTGTGCCGTATGAAAAAAGTAAAGTACAGAACAGTGAGGATAGTGTGCTTTTTATGAAGAAAAAAGTGTATGTGTGTGCATAAAATACATGCAATAGATAAGGGCCGTGATACGGTTAGGCTTTCTGTCCTCACCCAAATCTCATCTTGAATTGTAACCCCTATGTGCCAAAGGAGGGAAGTGATTGGATTATGGGGGCAGTTTCCACATGCTGTTCTCGAACAGTGAGTGAATTCTCACGAGAGCTGATGGTTTTATAAATGTTTTTTCCTGCGCTTATATACTTCCCTCCCCAGCTGCCACATGAAGAAGCTCCTTGCTTCCCCTTCACCTTCCACCATGATTGTAAGTCTCCTGAGGCCTCCCCAACCATGTGGAACTGTGAGTCAATTAAACTTCTTTCCTTTGTAAATTACCTAGTCTCGGGTACTTTTTTAATAGCAGTGTGAAAATGGACTAATACAGGCCAGGTGTGGTGACTCACGCCTGTAATCCCAGCACTTTGGGAGGCCAAGGCAGGAAGATTGCTTGAGCCCAGGAGTTGAAGACCAGCCTGGGCAACAAGACGAAACCTTGCCTCTATAAAAAAATAAACAAAATTAGCCAGGCATGGTGGTGCATGCCTGTAGTCCCAGCTACTTGGGAAGCCAAGGTGGGTTCCCTTTGACCTGAGCCCTGGAGGTCAAGGCTGCAGTGAGCCATGACGGCATCTCTGCACTCCAGCCTGGGCAGCAGAGTGAGGCCCTATCTCAAAAAAAGGAAAAAAAAATTGATAAGCACACACATTCATATATATTTGTAAATGCTAGGATATTTCTGACAGGATATACAAGAAACTAGTCAGAGTTGGTCTGGAGACAAGCATTGGGATGGAGGAGGGGGTAGATTTACGTTTCACTGTTTACTTTTAATATATTTAATGTTTTGTACCATCTGTATACATTACCTATTCAAAAGAAATTTAAGAATAATGTGTACATACACAAAGAGAGACTGATGAAGGGAATACGGTGAAATGTTAACATTTAGGAACAATGGTTAAAGGTATATGGGGATTATTTTATGATATTTACAACTTTTCTGGATGTATAAAATTATTTCAAAACAAGAAGTTTTCAAAATTAATAAATTTAACTTCTAAAAAAATGAATTATTCTCACAACCAACTCTCTGAGGAAATTGATACTTAGAGTTTCTGAGGTGTTAGTGAACTAAATAAGGCATTTATTTATTTATTTAGACAGGATCTCACTCTGTTGCTTAGACTGCGGTGTGCAATGGCACAATCATAGCTCACTGCAGCCTCGAACTCCCAGGCTCAAGGGATCCTAACACCTCAGCCTCCCTAGTAGTTGAGATTATAGGGATGCACCAGCACACCTGGCTAATTTTTGCATTTTTAGTAGAGACAGGGGTTTCGCCATGTTGCCCAGGCTGGTCTGGAACCCGTGGACTCAAGTGATCCACCCACCTCTGCCTCCCAAAGTGCTGGGTTACAGGCACTGGCCACTGTGCCCGGCTTATCTATTCAACAAATATTTATTAAGCACTTCTATGTGATGGATGGACACTTTGCTACGAAATATGAAATGTAGAAAATGTAGAATACGAAATGCAGAAAATATGAAAATGTAGAAAAATGTAGGGGGAAAAAAGCCATATGTAATAGAATGCCAAGCAGCGGTAATTGTTTTGAAGAAAAGCAAAGCAGACTGAAGGGCTAGAATGGTGGTGGGAGAGGTGTTCTCAGGGGGTGCTCCCAGGAGGTGATCCCAGGAGGTGCTCCCAGGAGGTGCTCCCAGGGGGCCTGAGGAGGTGATGCCGGAAAAAACACGTGAGAAAGAAGATCTGGAAGAAGAGTGTCGAGGGGGAGGGAACAGAGAGTGCGGAGGCCCCGAGGCAGGAAGGTGCTCTGTGTACAAGACAAACAGCGAGGAGAGCCCCGTGGCAGGAGCACGCGCCAGGGGGAAGAGCAGCGAAGACAAACAGAGAGGTACCAGGCAGGACCCGTAGGCCGTGTGAGCCCTTCTGGAGGGTGACATGAGCCGACTTAGGTTTGAAAGGGATGCCCCCCGCTGCTTTCATTCTGGAGAAGAGACCATACTAGGCAAAAAGCAGCAGCAGGGAGACCCGTGAGGAGGCTGTTAATGTAACCCAGACAAGAGGCAGTGGCTTGGCCACGGAGGGCGGCGGTGGAGGCGATAAGGTGGCTGGACTCGGGACATAGACTGAAAATAGGGCCAGCAGGGCTTGCTGCTGGATCTGGGCAAATGCAACAAATCCAGGACCTTCTTTCCAGAAAAGAGCTCTCTCCACTCCTCTGAGAACAGTGAGATTGGATTTTTAAAACCCAGCCCTCAGGATCTCAAGGCATCCTCAGTTTATTTGCCCCGCTATCCTCACCGGCCCTGCTCCCCGCCATGGAAATAAAAGGAACACGGAGAAGGCAGGAGTGGTCACACCCTCTCGGGTGGAGCCAGAGTGCCTTGGAGTCCCGCAGGTGGTGAGAGCTCAGCTTGGCCTTGTCCTCGGCACCAGCCCCAGGGAAGAAACCTTCCAGGACATACCAAGTGCTGGGAAAAAAATTAGATCCAGGCACTTTTAGAAATGATGGCGCTGACTGAAGCATACATGTTGCTGAACTGAAAAGCACTGTGCTCAGAGCTAGGTTTGACAAAAGTAGAATCAATGGACAAGGATTGAGGGCAGTGAAACTGTTTTACAATTAGGGCAGTTTTCACACTAATGTTTAATTCCCTACAGATGCTTGAAAGCACTTCACAGTTTGTCCAGTCCTGAAGCAAGATACTCTCCATTCTGGGGCCCTGCAGGGAGGGCTGAGGTGTGAGCTAGGACCTGAGCCTCCCTCCCTCCAGCTACTGGCTCCAAAATTTCTCAAGTCGCTTAGGCAAATGGGCAGTCCCTCCGAAAACCAGGCCCAGGGAGCTTGCTTCAGAGCCACATTTGGGTAGCACTTTACGTAAGATTGAGAAAAACCTAAGTTACATCCAAGACCGGGGAGGGGCACAGAAAGAGATGGGTCCCTGCAAGCCTCCTCTTAGAACTGTCATGAAGGCAGTGGCCCTGGGCGAGGCACTTCCCCTTTCTGGTGTATTGGGCAGGCAGTGTGATCTGGAGTCATCGGCGTGGACATCCTGGCCCCTCAGCACTTCCTAGGGGTGTGAACTCAGGCACTATCTGGCCCATGTCTGTGTTCACCAAAAGCTTTGGTAGACCGTTCCTGGCAGGCTAGTGACTTCCCACTTCAAACGCCTTCATCCCTCTAGTTCTTTTCAGCACCACAGGAATTTGTTCCACCCTGTGAGGAGCAATCTGGACTAGGACCTGGAGGCAGCCCTGTCAGTGACGGACAGTGTCAGTGGGGAAGCAGCGCAGGTATCCAGGTAAGTACTCTAGAGAGACGGTTGTAGGGCACATTCCACACGGTTTCCTCGAGGCTCCCCAGCAGGTTTCAGCCCTAGTCGCACACAGTGGAACTTGCTCACCGACACCTTCATTGGCCTTCTCCTTCTCTTTGTCACATTCTCTACTTTCCGGCTGTGCTTCCAGGGACTACCTCCCAGGTCATCCACCTGCACACAAGTCCTTGTCTCAAGTAGTTTGGGGGATGGGGTGGGGGAGTGACTAGGACAGTTACCAGAAATGGCAGAAGCAGGATGGGCTTCTGAAAACAGATCCCTCACCAGTGAAGTGACAACGTGGACCCAAATGCTGCTGATGACTAAGGTGGTGATAATCCCTGGCAGACTACAGCATCACAAAGTGTGTCCACAACATATGCGGTGGATTGGGATGAGGTACAGGTGAAATTCCAGGGGCAACATTGACTTATGCCATAAGTCTAACGCTTGAAAGATACAGGGAAATAGTAACAATAAGGATCGTGGGGTTGATTGGCTTTTGTTAATTGCCCTAGAAGCCTTGAAGAAACAGAGCTCAGGGTATGTTGTGAAGACAGAAGAACTCCATAACAGCATTCGAAATGACCCTATCTCTCATGGCCCAAGTGTAGGCTGTGCTGAAAATCAGGCCCAGGATCTGATTGTAAGAGTGGTGAAGCTTCAAGAGAGACTAAAGCAGACCTACTATCCTAGGGTCAGAATTCTGATAAGGAAAGAATGGGGCATTCGGATGGATGCACTTCAGAAGCTTGTACCCTCAGCTTCTCTGAGCCTTCTAGGCCTGCAGAAGTGCCCCTTCTTTTACTAGAGAATTCTCCTATGACCTGAAGACCACACTGAGAACTCACCTGAGGTGGATGCCTCACAAGATGATGCTTATCCTCCTCAAGATCCATCCTTCCTTCCCTCACTGCCTCTAGACCAGTGTCAAAAAAAATTTTCTTAAAGGGCAAGAGAGTAAATATTTTAGATTTGCAGGCCATGTGGTCTCTGTTGCAACTATTTGATTCTACTTTTGCACTTAAAACGACAGTGCAAAAACAACCATGGCAATAGGTAAACAGGTGTGTGTGTGCATTCCAAGAAAGCTTTATATACAGAAACAGGCAGCTGGTCCGTGGAACTATGGTTTGCCTACCCCTGCTCTAGACCAGTAATTAGAGTCAGGTCTTACCATTGCCCAAGTAGGAAAGTATATAGTCCCCGTTGCTGGAGGAAATAGCTTATTTACCAAAAAAGCTACAGGTCTGGCTGATACGTATTAGTAGGAACAGGAAAACACATATATGAGGAGATCTTAAGGATGTGGGCTGGGGCTGGGGGGCGCTGAGGAATACAAAGGTAGATAAAAAGGGTTCTATGGAGGCACTGTCTTTAGACTCGGAATTTAACATCCTGGTGAGACCACTGGAGCTGATCTTAACACACTGCTGAATTCGTCCTTAAGGTTTAGACCCAATGATGGCTTACAGTAGTGAGGTGGCAATGCTGAAACAGCCTTGGATGAGTACTAATGAGGGATCAGAAGGCTCAGAGAGGAGGGCCCAGAAGGCCTTCCCTTTGCAAAGCAATAAAGAAGTCCCCCTGGGTGCTGTGGCTCATGCCTGTAATACCAGCACTTTGGGAGGCTGGGGTGGGTGGATCACCTGAGGTCAGGGGTTCAAGACCAGCCTGGCCAACATGGTGAAACCCCATGTCTCCTAAAAATAAAAAATAAAAAAATTAGCGGGGCATGGTGGTAGGCGCCTGTAATTCCAGCCACTCAGGAGACTGAGGCAGGAGAATTGCTTGAACCTGGGAGGTGGAGGTTGCAGTGAGCCGAGATCATACCACTACACTCCAGCCTGGGCAACAAGAGTGAAACTGCATCTCAAAAAGAACAAGAAAAGGTCCCTAGTGAAAGGAGTTCAGTGCTGCTGCCCTCTATAGCCCAGGTTGACAGAGGAGATTCTGCCATGGAATACCGTGGCCACTGTCAATGGAGACATTAAGTGGAAAAGCAGAGACCACATAGGGCCACTTAATCATCAGAGGCAAGGTGGACACGATTACAGTGACAGGCAGCAAGGCCTGAATGGTAACCAAGGGTCCTTGATCTGCAGGGCTCTGCAGCAGTGGTGTCCCTAGGGCAAGAGAGGGAGCATTTAATAAGAGTCTTGCTTGACTCAACCCCAAGATCAAGGGTGAGTGAGCAGAGGCTGATGTCAGTTGCTGAGATAGAAAATCACAATCTCTTACCTAGTTTCCAGCTTTGAGCCAGTTCTGACCCAGGACACACTGATGGAAGATCCATAATGCCACTATAAATATAGAAATGTTTTCTTGTTTCTTCTCTAAACTGCCCTCTGGCTATTTACCAGAATAGCTGCACAGTGTGGAACAGGGAATAACCAGATCATTTGAGGTCTGTTAGATACAGGGTCTGAGCTTTCACTGCTTCCAGGTGACCCAAAATACCATTATAGCCTCCTTTTAGAGAGGGGGGACATAGAAGGCCAGGTGATCAATAGAGTTCTAGCCAAGTTCATCTCCCAGTGAGTCTGTGGATGTACTCTGTGGTTATTTCCTAGCCCTGAGTGCAAACTGGGATGCATAACTTTGCAGATAGCAGCACTCACATTCTGCCACATTCTCACTCATCTGTGGAATAAGAGCCATTATGGAAAGAAAGACCAAGTACAAGTCTCTAAAATTGTCCCACTGGTCACTCTTTTGCCCTGGAAGAGGCTGGAGTGCAGTGGTGCTGTATCACCTCACTGCAACCTCTGCCTCCTGGGTTCAAGGGATCCTCCTACCTCAGCCTCCCAAGTAGGTGGGATTATAACCGTGCACCACCATGCCCAGCTAATTTTTGTATTTTTAGTAGAGACAGGTTTCACATGTTAGCCAGGCTGGTATTGAACTCTTGATCTCAATTGATCTGCCTGCTTCAGCCTCCCAAAGCGCTGGGATTACAGGTGTGAGCCACAGCGCCCAGCCCAAACAGTTTTTTAAATAAGAGCTCCAATTCCTCCATAGCCTTGCCAGCACTTGGCATTATCAGTCTTTTTAATTTTAGTCATTCTGGTAAGTGGACAGGGGTATCTTATTGTGGTATCTCAATTTGCATTTTCTGATGAGTAATGATGTTAAGCTATATTCTTTACAAAAAGATTAAACAACAAGCCAAAATATTGACAGTGGTGATCTTTGCAGAGGTGTGATGTTTTTTGTTTTCTGAAGCACATTCTTTCTGTTTGCTACATTTTCTGCATTTTCTAAATTTAAATGCTTAATTTTTTAAATTATTTTTTAAATTATGAAACCCTTCCTAAAAGCCCATTTATTTGTTCTTAGAACAAGGTATAATAACCACAATAGTAATATTACAAGTAAGATTGCCAAGAATCATTTATTGAGCACCTGTTGTACATTCAGCATGTAGGAGGAGCTGTGAACAGCACGGAACAGTACAGGGTTTGGTCCATGACCTCGAGAGGTTTACAGTTTAGGTGAAGACACAGAAGAACCACCTAAACTGGGGAGCCCGAGAGAAAACAGTCGAGGCCAGGATGTTATAAGAACTAGAAGGTGTTTGGGGTCACACCCATCACATATGAGCCCACATGGCATTCCCTGTCGACGGCCTCTACTGCCCCCTTCTTAAAATGCCTGACTACAGGTGGGGGTGCACACACACCTGTAATCCCAGCACTTTGGGAGGCTAAGGTGGGCCTATTACAAGGTCAGGAGTTTGAGACTAGCCTGGACATCATAGTGAAATCCCATCTCCACTAAAAATATCAAAAATTAGTTCATTTCAGCTACTCGGGAGGCTGAGGCAGGAGATTAACTTGAACTCATGAGGCAGAGGTTGCAATGAGCTGAGATCGCACCACTGCACTCCAGCCCAGCCCAGCCCAGGAGACAGTGAGAGACTCTCTCTCTCAAAAAAAAAAAAAAAAAGCCTGACTGCTTGTTCAGCTGCTACTCAAAGTGCAACGAACTGGGGAGGGATGGCATGGATGGGAAAGGTTGCGGGATGATTTGAAGGGCTGGTGTCTCCCTCCTAGAAAGATCCACTCCCCCATCACACACCCCTAACATACGGCGATCCCCACTCAAGGGGGACTGTGCCACTACACAGGACCCTCACCTCCAGAGCTAAAAGAGGAGGGGGCGGCGCTGCTTGAGCTGCCAGAAGTAGAACTAGGGTGCCCTTCTTCTTGTGTGTCCACTCCCCTTCCAGTCCATTGAGCTAGTGGGGTGGGGATGGGCACCTCAGAGCCACCTGGAGCTGAGGGGGTACTGGAGGGAAAGGACCTGGGGGTGGGAGAGCAGCAGAGGGGAACTGCAGAGCCCAGCTGGAGAAGAGGGGTAGCTGGGGCTCCTGAAAAAGTACAAAAGGAGCCAAAGAGGGAGAAGGCCCAACACTTAGGCCGGCTCCCCCGTGCGGGTCACAGGGGCCATGAGAGCAGGTGGGGAGATCCCCCGCCTTCACAGGACAGAGAGGGGCATCAAGTGCAGGAGGGTACCAGGTCCCCAGCCCTGCGCTAGGCCACACTCACTTCAAGGTCACCCTACCCAACCTTAGAGGTCAGGGGCTCTACTCTAAGATTGGGCAGGGCAGGTTTTGATGATGCCCCCACTCAGCAAGGCCCCTTCAAAGTGCCATCTCTTTACTTCTCAAATTAAAAGGTATCCAGGTCTGAGTGTCCAGGAAAGGGAGTGAATTTCATAACCCCCTGTGACAGCGAGGGGAGGGAGCCACATCCCTCCAGGGGGTGCCACTCTGCAGACAAGTGGGGAGGAGGAAGTAACTGGGGGAAGCCAGCCCACCCGACCTCCAGGAGAGAGGACACGGAGAAACAGGATGAGAAGGTTTTAAATAGTATTTCATCAAATAAAAATGCCCAGTGCTCCGAGGAATCTATCACTCGACTGCCTAGTTTTTGTTTAAATAATTCTAATGCCAGAGGCTGGGGGGCAGGGGCAGCCAGGGTATGTACATGAGGAAGAGTTTAAATTAAAACACAAATAATAATTAAGACACACGAACTGAAAGACTAAGGCAGAAGGTGTAGAGGCCCTCGTGTTTCCAGGACTGGGCGGATTAGGGCTTCCTCTTGGAGAAGATCAGCCGGCGTTTGGAGTGGTAGAAATCTGAGGAGAGAGAGCAGAAGTCAGCCAGGACAAGAGGAAGAGGACACGGTGGAAGAAGACGGGAGGAACTGGGGAAACTCTGCCCCTTGCAGGGTACTTACAGAGCGTACCACCATGCTTCACAGATGCGATTTTATCCATCACTGCACCTCACCCACGGGTCTGCTGTAAGCCAAGCTGCCCAGTAGAGGAGGCACTAGCTCTGTGTGCTTGTTTACATTGACCAAAATCAAATAAAATGAAAAATTCAGTTCCTCAGTCACACGAGCCGCGTGTCAAGTGCACGACAGCCGTATGTGGTTTGTGGCCCCTGGACTGGACACTGCCATGCCGGCAGAGTTCTCCTGGAAAGTGCTGAGCTAGGGATTCTGCTACAAAATCCATGAAAGTGTTTGGCATAATTCCAGGCCCATGTAAACGTCAGTAGTCGTTGTTCTTACAATTAGTTCTGACCTAACCGCAAATTCACTTTGAGACCTTAGACGAATCACTCTACCTCTCTGAGCCTGGTTTCCTTTTCCTAAAAGGATGGCAAGGGGCTGGGCACGGTGGCTCATGCCTGTAATCCCAACACTTTGGGAGGCTCAGGCAGGAGGACTGCTTGAGCTCAGGAGTTCGAGAGCAGCCCGGGCAACATGGTGAGACCTTGTTTTTACAAAAACTCAAAAAATAAGCCGGGCATAGTGGTGTGCACCTGTACTCCCAGCTACCCAGGAGGCTGAGGTGGGAAGATCACTTGAGCCCAGGAGTTGAAGCTGCAGTGAGCCATGATCACTCCACTAAACTCCAGTTTGGCCAACAGAGTTAAGACACCCATCTCAAAAAGAAAGGCGGGGAGGGTGACAAGAATGTCTTATGGCACAACATTGCATAAGGACTAAATAAATCTACCTTAGAAGCTGAGCAAAAGGCCTGGCATAATATAAGTTCCCCACAAGTGTTAGCTAGTTGGTCTTGGCTGCCCACTTGCTGTGTGACCTCTGGGCCCATTTCCTTCTACCTAAGGAGCACGCTGGACCAGGACCAGACAGGTCAGCCCTTGGACCATGGATTCTAAGAATCCTGGTCCCTTACAATGTCCTTCCCTACACCTGTCCTCACCTGTCATGCTGGTCTGCCGCCGTTTTCGACCCTCAGAGTCTCCAGGTCCACCTGGGGACTCCTCAGGCCGCTCCCCTGAGTGAGGCATAAGGGTGCAAGACAGCGACAGGTCCACGTGGTCTTCCTCCGCTGTCCCCTGCAGCAGAGCAGGCGAGGTGCCAGGCCGCCTGCCTCCTCCCAGGGGCCCTTTAGGAAGGTAGATCTTGGGCAGGCCAAGGCCCCGCACACGCTCCCAGGCGAAGTCACCCTCCAGTGGTGTCTCGGTGACAAAGTCAAAGTTCCATCGCTCACGGGCCTCCTGGATGCAGCCTGCCATCAGCGCATCACAGTCGCGTCTCAGCTGCTCACTGTCCACTGGGCCGAAGAGGCAGCGACGGGCTTTGCTGCTGGATGGGTTCGGACGGACATCCCCAGCCTGTTCTGCCATGGCGCCTGCAGCAGAGACACAAGGAAGGTCCTGGTCACCGTGGAGACTGGACACTACGCTACCTGGCTGGGCTCTGCTGTGTCACCTCAGGTGAGGTCTTCCTACCACAGGGTCTCTCTGACTCCTTCCAGCTGGTCTTCCTGCCTCCTTTCCACAGGAGGCCTGACCCACACCAGCAGGGCTCAGCCAGCCTGGCACCCCAAGGTCACTGGGGCAGCAGGCAGCTGAAGGGCAAGCTAATGTCAACAAAGTCAAGTTTATTGCAAAAGCGAGGATCAGGGTCCTGTTTACTACCAGGTATTATCAGCTAAAATCAATTTGTTTTCCCCGCTAAGTTGTCCCTCATGGGTGTGAATGCCCCCAAATACGTGTGAATTGCCAGAGTCCAGCAGTTTCTGAATCCCAGCCCTGACCAGGAGGTCAGTTCCCAAATAAACAGTCTGACAGTTCCTCCAGCCTCCTGAACCCCCACCCAGATGCCCAAGTAAGGTAACCCTGCTCTGCCAAGTAGAAGTACCCTGGACTCTGGGGCAAAAAGCACCTGGGTTGTGGTCCTAGCTCTGCCACTTACTACCTAAGTTTTAAAAAGCCACTTACTGTCTCTAGGTCTCAGTTTCCTCACCCATAAATGGGGCCATGTGCAAGTGTAAAGAGCATGGCTGGGCCGGGCATGGTGGTTCACACCTGTAATCCCAGCACTTTGGGAGGCCAAGGTGGGCAGATCACCTGAGGTCCAGAGTTCGAGACCAGCCTGACAAACATGGAGAAACCCCATCTCTACTAAAAACACAAAATTAGCTGAGTGTGGTGGCACATGCCTGTAATCCCAGCTACTCAGGAGGCTGAGGCAGGAGAATCGCTTGAACCCAGGAGGCGGAGGGTGCGGTGAGCCAAAATCACACCATTGCACTCCAGCCTGGGCAACAAGAGCAAAACTCTGTCAAAAAAAATAAAAAAGAGCATGGCTGTGGACACATACTCAAGCAGTTGATTGGGAGTCCATCCAGCAAGGCAGATGGAACAGAGCTGAATGAAAGGCTGTGTCTTGGTGGCTAAGTGGGAGGGCTCTGGAGCCAGATCACCTGGGTTGAAGTCCAGGTTTTACTAGGTGACCCTGGACAAGCAACTTAACTTGGTCTGAGCCCTATTTTCCTCGTCTGTGAAATGGAGATAGTAATGGTGACTGTCTCAGAGGATAGATGTGAGGATTAACTGAGTTAATGCAGGTAAGGTGCCAGCAGCACTTCATATACAGAAGTGCTTGGAAAATGGAAGTGTGATTATTTCTCTCTGCCTTCAGTTTCACTGAGCCTCCTCCCTATCACTTCCCCCTGCCAACTCTTCCCTTCAGACAGCAGCTGACAGGTGCTGTAGGCTGAAGGCCTTTCCCAAGGATGTCATCAGGCGGGTGGCCTAGGGGTAAGGAGGGGCTGGGCGGTACTGGGCTGGGCGGGGCAGAAGATAATTTCTCCCAGGCTGAGCCACATCCTGCCAGGCACATCAGGTGATCTGAAGTCTAGACACCTGGCAGCTCCTGCCCGGTGTTGCCTTCGTCCAAGGAACCCATTTTGCAGGCAAAGAAAATTAAAGGTGGCTGATCTACCTGGCTCCTCTCCTCCCACTTCAGGAGAGTGAAAACTAAGGGTGAGTTTGCCCATGAGGGAACCCTGGCACCTAGCTGCCCGCTCTGGCTTGACTCCAGGACTGAGTGACTACACGACCTTGGCAGCAACTGGGTTTTCCTAGGGACAAGTCCCAACTTGCCGGCTCTGGGGGTGAAATCTCTGCTTAGTGTTCCCGAGGCAGGAAGCCTGGGACACATGCCACATCTGCTCCATCCCACCTCACCCCACTGCTTGTGATCAGTGGAGTCCACAGTTTCACGTCCCAGCTGGTTGGAAGAGGAGGCGCTTGGTAACCTCACACCAAGTTTAAAGGGCAGGAGATGGAAGAGATACAAGACTTGCCTCCAAGTCATACAGCTAAAAAGGCCAAAGGCCACTGCCCCATAAAGGGGTTACACAGTACAGTGGACAGAGCCCTCAATGAACCTCTGTCTACCCTCTCCTAGCCATGAGTTGGGATTTATTTGTCTATTTTCATGTATGGGGGCTGTTCTAAGCAGTTTAAAAATATCAATCCTCTAAAAAAGTGTATAGCTATTAGCTCCTTTTTTTACAGAAGAGGTAACAAAGGCTCAGAGAAGTTAAGTAACTTGCCCAATGTCACACAGTTCATAAGTGGCAGAGCCAGGATCTGAACACAGGCCTGTTTGCCCTGAGTCCTGTGCTCTAGTATTGAACCCACTCCCTCTCTAATTTTGAGGTTTCTTAACCAGAGAGTCCCATCAGAATCACTTGGGGAGGCCAGGAGCAGTGGCTCACACCTGTAATCTAACACTCTGGGAGGCTGAGGTGGGGGAATCATTTGAGCCCAAGGGTTCAAGACTAGCCTGGGCAACACAGAAAGACCCTATCTCTACTAAAAATAAAAATAAATAAATATTAGCTGGCAGGCTCGGCGCAGTGGCTCACGTCTATAATCGCAGAACTTTGGGAGGCTGAGGCAGGCAGATCACTTGAGATCAGGAGTTCAAGACCAGCCTGGCCAACACAGCAAAACCCTATCTCTACTAAAATTATAAAAATTAGGTGGGCGTGGTGGTGCACACCTGTAGTCCCAGCTACTTGGGAGGCTGAGCAGGAGAATTGCTTGAACCCAAGAGGTGGAGGTTGTAATGAGCTGAGATCATGCCACTGCACTCCAGCCTGGGCGACAGAGTGAGACTCTGTCTCAAAAAAAAAAAAAAAAATTAACTGGTCATGGGGGCTCACGCCTGTGGTCCCAGCTACTTGGAAGGCTGAGACAGGAAGATTGCTTGAGTCTGGGATGGTGCCATTGCATTCCAGCCTGGGTAACAGAGTGAGACCCTGTCTCAAAAAAAAAAAAAAAAAAAAAAAAATCACCTAGGGAGCTTTTTCAAGGCCCTGCCTCTTGAGGCCAACTTAATCCAGATTGAAGATTTAAGATTTAAGCAGGTGTTTGAAGATTTAAGCAAGTGTTCCGCACAGTTCCTCAGATGGGCACTCTTGGGGTGCCAGACAAGGGGGACACTGATGTGTTTGAAATGGACATTCTGGGTCTCAATACATCATAAGCGCAAGGGCTTCAGCAAGGAGCTGGCTATTCCCTGGCTCCCAGGAGCTCAAGACAGGACTAGGATCTAGGCAGGCACCCTCTCCTCTTCTACCACCCCTTCCCTTATGGCTCTCATAGGCCTCTCCTCCCCCATCAAAATCTGCTCTCATGCACATTGTCATAACTTTCAGCCCAAAGAAAACTCAGAAACACAAACCCTTGTTTTACAAATAACTGAGAATAGCCTCCTTTGTTGGCCTTCCTGCCTTAGACTTCAGTCATATTTTAATTTCCAGTAAGAGCTCAGTAAATACTGTTGAACCTAAGGATTGTTCCTTTGAAGGCGCGGCGAATGGCATAGGGGTTGATCTCAGATGAGCCCGGGGTACCCGCGGCGGTTCCCGCCTGCCAGCCCCACTCCGCGCGAAAGCGGGTGTGCCATTCGCCCCAGGGCCGGGAGGGGGAGCCGGCCTCCAGGAAATCACGCGCGGGGTGGGAGGTGCGTGGGCAGAGCACTGAACAGCGGGGGAGTAGTGATGAGTCAGTTTCCTGCAAGGCGCTGCCCGCCCGCCAAAACTCCGCTTCCACTCCGGCGGCGCGTCAAACTGGGGTGGGGAGAGGGAGAATGGGAGGGGACCGGAGGGCCGAGAACACGTCACGCTGGGCCGGCCAGACTTCCAAAATTCCCGCCGCTGTGTCGAAACCGCGCGCTCCTGCGCCGTCTCTGACACGCACATACACACACACGCAAGCGCGCACATACACACGCGCGCGCCCCCGCGCGCCGGGAGCTGGCCCCTCCACCTTATCTCCACGCCCAAAGCACAGGATGAGTCAGATCCCTGGAAAATAAAAATAGAAGGGAGCAACGAAAACAAAACCGCTCGGAAGTTCTCCCAGAAACACGACTTGGAGGGAGGGAAGGAGAGGGGAAGCTGTCTGGGCGCCCCAGGTTCCAAACCCAGCCCCAAGATGTTTTCCCTCACGAAGAGGGCGCAAGTGTCTCCCAGGGGTTCGGGACGCAGAGGACCCGCCGTGGTCCGCGCCCGGCGGCGGCGCTCACCCCCCTGCTCCGCTCAGCCTTGTCGCTTTCGGAGAGGGAATCTGGGCTAGGTCGGGGAACCCCGAGCCCCAGCGGCAGCTGATGGAGGCCCTGGGCAGCGTCGTGCCCCCCAGAAACGCCATCCACCCCGCAAAGACATGATCCCTCCCCACCTCCCACTCAGGCGCGGATTCCGCTCTAGTCTCGGAGTCCAGCGCCCCGACTCGAGGGCAGACTGGGCCGTGGTTCTCCCGGCCGCGGTGGGAAAGAGTAGAGGAGACCTCTGCCCTTCCCCGACTGACAGGCTGGTTAGAGCCCGCCCAGCGCAGGGCGTTGACTCCCCGGCCTCTAGGGCGCGCCGCGGAGCGGGGATCAGACGCGGCGTCCTGGACCTCCAGTGCCCGGCTTCCCTGGGAACACGCTGTGCCAGCCAAATAGGTCACTGTGCTGATGGGAGGGCGAGACCCGAAGAGACAGGGAGGGGGCTTCCGGGGTCCCACTGTACCCCAGCCCGGGGGAGGTTCTGACTTTATACAGTCCGTTCCCTGGGGTCTCCTTGTCACAATGAGTCACCTCCTCGCTTGTCCTTAGGGGACGTGTCCTGGCACATTCCCAAGGGCCGGGAAACAGCCCGCGCTTACCTCAGCGCCCAGCCAGGTGGTGGACACAGTGGCGTAGAGGGCCTGAACCCCGGGACGGGGGCCAGGGCGGCGCCGCTTGGATCCGAGAACCGCCCAGGACCGATCCCAGACGAACTTACTCCACTCTGCTTTCCTCTCCCCTCCTGGACCCCTCCAGGGACACGGACTTCATTCCCACGCCGGGAGCAAACTGCGCCTGGGGCTTGGAGCCCACCGCTGCCGAAGACGAGCTCCCAGAGCCGCCCCGTTCACGCCTTCCCTCGCCCCAGCTGGGTTTCCAGGGGCTGGGAGCGTGGCCCGGGATCCCTGTACTTGTAATCCCGCTCTCCGCCCAGAGTCTCCGGCACATCCAGATCCCCGTCACCCGAGCACTTATAGACACCGTGTGCGCAAGCCGAGCGCGCACAGACCCACGCCTGTCATTCACCTGCCGCAGAAACACCTGTGAACGCAGCACACACCCGCGGACACGCATCACCGCGACATGCACGGACACAGGCGGGCACGCTCGGCTCGGCTCTGGGCTACCGGCCTGGGGTCCCCTGTTGGCTGCCGCCGCTCCCTCACCTCCTCTGAGTGCCTCGGTGCCTCGGCGAATCCACGCCCAGCTCTGACCCCACAAGGAACTGACTCCCGCAGCTGCTCACACCTCAACTGGTGCCGCTCTGCGGGCGCTAATATAACCTACACCCAGGAGGGGCGGGACCCGCGCTCGGCCTACCGCGCCGCCCCTGGACCGCCCTCCCCCAGGCCCGGGGCCCTGGCTGCCCAGCGCCGAGCCAGCTGAGCCTGGCCAAGTTCCAGCAGCCCCAGACGGTCCCGGAACCTCGCGTGCTGCAGGAGGGCGCTTCCCTCCCTCCTCCCGTTGTCTCTAACGTGCGTCGGTGCAACTGGACACATTTTTCCCACAGAGTGAGCCTCAAAGTTGGCCTTTTTAAGTTGGAGAATGACTTGGCACTCCCCAGGAGGGCACTGTTCGAATGAGCCCCCTTTCTGGCCCACCGCTGACCCACTATGGCAGGCAAGGATTTACCCAACGTAGCTGAAAAGATCAGGAGGATGACATTAATAAGTAAAAATCCATAAATAATAAAAACGATGCGCCTCTCTGCAATTTCCAGAAAAGCCCCACAATGCCACCTCTATTCCCATTGATCCCTCATTAGGTCACCTCTCCCAGACACACCTGGGGCACCTAGACACCCCAACAAAACATCTTGAGGCCAGAATGATTTTTCAGTCCCCTTTATTTCACAGATGAGGCAACTGAAGTTCCACTGAACTTAAGTATACAAAGTTGTTGATTGTCACATGCTTCCGGGAAGGAGGGAATCGGAGACACTATCAGAAAACCGAGGAATTGGACATTGAACCAATCTCCGTACACTGTACACTCACCTCAACAGAAGAACAGTGTGATTGCAGCAGCTTTGTTGGCCAGGAAGCGGAGGATTTGATGAGTGAGTTGTCCCTCTCCTAAATACTCCCCACAAGGCCCATATACACTGCTGGGGAAACGGGGGCTCAGAGAAGTCTAGTGACCTGACTCAGATCATGCAGCAAAGAAATGACTATGATTGGAACACAGGACTTTTGCCTCCTGCCCAAGGCTCTCTGCTTGTCATCCTTTATTTCTGTGGCTCCGGAATGACAAAAATGCCCAATAACCCTCATTGGCAGACAGTTTATAGAAATGACATAAATAAAGGATAATTCTGGAAGTGTCTACTGGTGCTTCTGACGGACACAGAAATGAGTAACGTGTCTTTCTGCTCCCGTCTACCCCATACCCCTGATCTCCCTTGGACTTCACCTTTGCCTCCTTTCTGTGCCTGAAACATTTGCAGTTTTGCTTTGAAAATATTGCAGAGGATGGATTGTTAATCTGAAAAGAAATCCCACTAAAAAATAGAACCCAGGCTTGGAGCATCTACAATTACTGATATCTCAGGCTGCTCAGAGTCTGGAAATCTCTGCCCAGGCATGCCCCAAGACTTTTTTTTTTTTTTTTAATAAAGGCTTGTAATGAATTATAAAGTTTTGTGGTACTGAGCTTCACAATGAAATAATTCTTTGCACATCGTTTTTTATTATTTATGGATTTTTATTTATTAATGTCATCCTCTTGATCTTTTCAGCTCCATTGAGTAAATCCTTGCCTGCCATAGTGGGTCAGTGGTGGGTCAGAAAGGGGGTTCATTCTAACAGTGCCATGCCCTCCTGGGGAGTGCCAAGTCATTCTCCAACTAAAAAAGGCTCACTTTGAGGGAAAAAGCTTGAGGCCCACTTTGTGGGGAAAATGTGAGGCTCACTTTGAGGGAAAGATGTGAGGCCCACTTTGAGGGGAAAATTTAAGGCCCACTTTGTGGGAAAAATGTGTCCAGTGCATATTTTCTTCCTCTAACACAGCTGACCTCAGGGAGGAGAGGCTTCTGTCTCCTCCACTGTGGGGATGGGAGCCCAGGTAGGGGTGGGAGGACACAGGAGCAGATCCCCTTGGCCTGCCTGGCCCTGGAGTCAGGACAGTATTGTGGTTAAACCCCAGAAAGTCCACGGCAAGGCCTCAGACCCACTGCTGTCTCCACCTTCCCCCCATACATCCAAACCATCCAAAGAGTGGGTTGTCAAATGTCCAGCAGAGGACAGGCACCTCCTCCCGCTGCCTTGAAGCCCCTCTGCTTTCAGGCATTTCAAATAGACTAGACATTGTCTGTCTGTTTATTTTGGGGGAAAATTTTTTTTAAAAAGGCTTGTAATGAATTATTTAAAGTTTTGTGGTACTGAGCTTCACAATGAAATAATTCTTTGTGTTGTTGTTTTTGGGAAACAATTTTTTATAACTTCTAGCTCACCATCACATTCAATATTCAATATTTCTTAAGTACCTACTAAGTATCTAGTACTATTCAGTGCTTAAAAAAAAAAAAGTTTGCAACCATACACTTGAATGTGTAGCCAGACACACTCTAAGGGAGGACCTCTGCCCTGAAGCAGGCAAGGGAGCAGTTTGTTAGAAGTCACACACAAAATCTGACTCCCAGCACATACTCACACAAGCACACATACACCAGATCGCAGCCCTGTCCCAAGGATCTGCCAGCAGATCACATACCCTGTTCAGAGAAAGAGGCCAAGGTCTACCTGAGGTCTCTGGAGGTCCCCTGTCTCCTACCATCCCCTTCCTCACCTGAAAACAGCCAGCCCCAAGGACAGAATAGCCACCAGCTTCTTCTATGCCAGAGCTCAACATGTTGGGACATGTTCCTTATGGCCAGAAAACAAATCAGAGCCACACACAGCCTGCTGCCTGAGCATGTTCCCCGGGAAGCAGGCAGCTTAGGGATGGAGGGAGGCTCTGCCGGGGGGACAAGAGCACCCAGATCAGCCCCCTCCCCAGAGTGGGGTGGAGCAGGGTGGGGTAGGGGAATGGGGAAAGGTGGAAAGCCCAAGCCTCCAGAAGGAGGATTTGAGAAGAGCTCAGCAGTGGCTGCAGGAGCTGCCTAGGAAGGGAGAGGAAGTGCAAGGAACAATGTCACCATTTCTCAGAAAGGGACTGGGGAGTCCCAAATAGGGGCAGTCGGCTTTCAGAGGAATTCACCTCCACACAGGCTCCCAAGAAGTGAGGCCCTAGGGAAGAGGTGGAACAAACATAGAACATTACTGAGCAGAAGCAGCCCTGGCTTTTTGTTTTTGTTTTGCTGAGATTTTATTTGTTGTTTGTTTTTGTTTTTGCTTTTTGAGACAGTGTCAGCAGTGGCACCATCTCAGCTCACTGCAGTCTCTACCTCCCGGGTTCAAGAGATTCTCCTGCCTCAGCCTCCCAAGTAGCTGGGATTACAGGCACTCACCACCATGCCCAAATAATTTTTGTATTTTAGTAGAGACAAGCTTTCACCATGTTGGTCAGGCTGGTCTCGAACTCCTAACCTCAGGTGATCCGCCTGTCTCAGCCTCCCAAAGTACTGAGATTACAGGCATGAGCCACCATGTCTGGCTTTTTTTTTTTTTTTTTAGAAGAATGACTTTGGGAACTAACACCATGACCTGCTGGGGGCTTTACCCAGTCAACACAAGAACCAGGACTGACCATACATTAAGGCAGAGAAACTTGTGATGGAATCTGTGCAACACAAACACTTCCAGATTCCCAAGGCTACTACTGCCTAAGCCTGAAATTTCACCAGAGAAATTCATTGCTTTAGGCTGGTCTGAGTGCAGTGGTGTTTACAACTAATTGATCACAACCAGTTACAGATTTCTTTGTTCCTTCTCCACTCCCACTGCTTCACTTGACTAGCCTTAAAAAAATAATAATAAATAAAAATAAATAGGCCTGCCCAGCCACGATGGCTCATGCCTGTAATCCCAGCACTTTGGGAGGCCAAGGTGGGTGGATCACCTGAGGTCAGGAATTCAAGACCAGCCTGGCCAACACGGTGAAACCCTGTCTCTACTAAAAACAAAAAAAATAGCCGAGCGTAGTGGCAGGTGCCTGTAATCCTAGCTACTTGAGAGGCTGAAGCAGGAGAATTGATTGAAGCTGGGAGGCAGAGGTTGCAGTGAGCCAAGATCGCACCATTGGACTCCAGCCTGGATGACAAAACAAAACTCTAGCTCAAAAAATAAATAAATAAATAAGCCTGGAACAGTGGCTCACACCTGTAATCCCAGCACTTTGGGAGGCTGAGGCAGGTAGATAATTTGAGGTCAGGAGTTCGAGACCAGCCTGACCAACATGATGAAACCCCCGTCTCTGCTAAAAATATAAAAATTAGCTGGGCATGGTGGCACATGCCTGTAATTCCAGCTACTTAGGAGGCTGAGGCAGGAGAATTGCTTGAACCTCGGAGGTGGAGGTTGCAGTGAGCCAAGATCGCAGCACTGTACTCCAGCCTGGGCAACAGAGCAAGACTCTGTCCCAAAAAATATATAAAAAAGAAAAAGAATAAAGAAATTCATTCATTTACTGTGAGGCTCTGTTCTTCATTAAATACTATCTTATAGGCAAAATGCTTAGACTGG
The DNA here is from genome assembly GCA_963574635.1 of Cheracebus regulus. NCBI lineage: Eukaryota > Metazoa > Chordata > Mammalia > Primates > Pitheciidae > Cheracebus > Cheracebus regulus. The sequence goes on along the minus strand of CAUYQU010014266.1, from coordinate 15,581 downwards.
CACATAGAAATCACTCCACAAATATTAGTTATAATGATGATTGCTGTACAAACATCCCCAGGAAAGGCATCCCTTGGAATTTAGTAATTAACTATATTTTATTGGGTATCTTAGATAGCTTTCCCAGAAAACACATTCTGACATAGAGTTTTGCTTGAAGGAAGTTTATTGGGGAGTGCATTCACAATCCACACTTGTCTGAATATAAAAGACATAGAATTGGACAGAGAGAAGAACTGGGGTCTGATGGAGGCTGGAGGCCCAGAGAGGCCTTGGCTGATCCCACCTGGAGCCCTGGAGCTGGGATGGTCCTGCAGGGTTTGCTGAACTGAAGCAGGAGAACTAGGCCCTTACACCCTAGGTTTCCAAATAGTCATTTGGATGCGGCTGTCCCTGCAGTAGGGGAGTGAATGACCTCGGGCAAGAGAGCTTCCTCCTCACTCCTGGCAGCCGTTGGGGAGGACAAATGCCTGGGTCTTGCAGGAGGTTCTGGGTGGTGCAGTACAGAGGGATTAAGTTGATCAGATCATTTAAGGACTAAAAGGCTGTGAGGAAACACTGTGAACACAGGCCACCTGAGGGGTGAAGGCCTCTTTGTGCCTTTGCACGAATCTTCCCATTTGTGAAATGAGTGTCCCTGACCCACTTGCCCCACCTCCACTCCATTCTCTGCCTTTTGAACTCCTATTGATCCTTCATGACCCAATATATGTGGCTTGGGGTGAGGCCCTCTCGGGGCTCCCTCTGGCTCCCAGAGCTCCCACTGAGCAAGACTCTCCACTGTGCTTTGCTCACCTGCTTGGTTTATGAGTCTACTGAATCCTCTGAGCTCGGTACCTGGAGGGCCTGAGCCCATACTTTATTCATCTTTGTACCTTAGAGAAGCCTACCAGCTTCAGCTGGAAACTCAGTGAATGTTTATTGAAGGGTCATTTTTGGCCTGTACTCTGAGGTTAGGCTTCAGTACTGCTGCTTCTGAGCCCTCTCTTCTATTTATTCATTTGTCTATTCATTCATTCATTTGTTTTAAAAAATAATTAACACTAACTGCTGAAACCAAAAACTAGAATACTACAAATCACTGACCTTTGCTTGTGTGTTCCACCCATACCCCAAAGTGAACACTACTTTGCATTTTATGTCTAACTTTCTTTTGTTTCAAATGGTTCTATCACATGTGGCCAGGACAGTAATGCTCACCCATTTTTCCAGATGTTCTCCTACATTTCCCAGTCCCACTTACAGTGTAGATGGGGTCATATGACTAGTCTTAGCCAATGAAATGTGAGCACAAGTCACATTTGTCTCTTTAGAGCTGAGGCCAGGTGAAATTCTCCAGCCTTTCTGTCCTTCACAGTTGTGGCAAAAGTGAGGTCTCATGTCCCAGATGATGCAATGGTGCCACTACAACATGGTGGAGCCTCCATCAGCCTGGATCCCTGAGTGAATGTGTGGAGCAGAGTGACCCACCAACTTCTATGGGATATGTATATAAGAAAGAAGTAACCATTTGTTGTGTGAAGTCACTGAAATGTAGAGGTTATTTGATCCTGAAGTATAACCTAACCTAATATTTATCCATGTCGTTCTGGGTGGTTGTGGTTTTTGGAAGTCAATGTCACCCAATGAGGTATACCTCTGGGCATTCACACTCTTTTGTAGTTGCTTCCCCTTGAATATTTCTGGCTTGTGACTCTTTTAGCCAATAGAATGGGACAGAAGTAACCCTGTGCCCATCCCAGACCTAAGCCTTAAGAAGGTGTAGTAACTCCCGGTACTTTTGTATTCTCAGGGACCTTAAGCCCCCATGTAAGAAGACTGATTACTCTGAGACCATCATGCTGTGAGAAGTCCTGTGGAGAGGTCACATGTAGGACAACCAAGGCCCACTAGCTAAGAGTCCCAGCAAACAGCATCAATTTGCTAGCCATACAAGGACCATTTTGAGAGTCGATCGATCTCTCAGCCCCATTTGAACCCTCCTAGGTGGAGCCACATGAAGTAGAGACAAGCTATCCCTGGTAAACCCCTGACTAAATTATAGAATATGAGCAAATAAATGATTGGGGTTGCCACCGTGTTTTAGCATGATTTGTTAGCCAGCAATACATAATTTATACATGGTTCAATCATTTTCTGGTTGTTATTTTTATTTATTTATTTTGAGACAGGGTCTCACTCTGCCACCCAGGCTGCAGTACAGTGGCGTGATCATGGCTCACTGCAGCCTTAACCTCCAAGCCTCAAGCGATGCTCCCATTTCTGCTTCCCAAGTAGCTGAAACCACAGGTACACACCACCATGCCTGCCTATTATTTTTTTAAGTACCGTCTGTACCCTATGTTATCCATGCTGGTCTCAAACTCCTGGGCTTAACCTTCAGCCTCAGCCTCTCCAAGTGCTGGGATTACAGGCATGAGCCACCATACCTGGCCCATTTTCAATTTTTTAAATATCCAATTATTCCTTCATCTATCAATGGGCATTGGTTATCGCCAATTTTTGTTACTTTACATAGGGCTACTAAAAGTACTTTTATCCATGGGGCACGTGTGCAAGAGTTTCTAGATATACACCTAGGAGTCGAATTACCCCATAATCACTCTGTCAGGAGAAGCATGATTGGAGAAGTAGCCACACTAGGTATCCGGGCCTCACTGTCTGTCTGTGTCTTTTAGGATTATTGGGCTAAGTCTAAAGCCCTGAACACATATTGAGGATTATCATTGCTTGCATTTTTGTGTAGAAACAAAAAGTAATCCAAAGGAATGAAACCATAATGGAGGAATTTCAGCGACTGTGACACCTGACAATGGACATTTGGCGGCAAAGGGAGCTGCCCACAGATTCTGAATTCAGTCCTGTGAGCTGCCTTCAGAGTTCCCAAGACACCCCGTCCAGGCCCTTAGCTCACAGCAGCCTTCTGGATGATTCCAAAATAATAAGAATTATGCTCTTTGATTTTTCTTCTTCCCTAACACATTGTTTTTAAGACCCTCCCAAAAAAAAGCCTCAGCATACACCAAAGTGCAGAGGGGCTTGGGTTCAGGGCCTCTGATTTCACAGCAGTGTGGAATCTTAGAGACGTCAGGTTTCAGATCCATTCTCTCACTCCTCACCGTCCACACCCTCCTCCCTCCCACATCCAGGACAGGTTAATTAGACTCTTATACAGACAGAGAAATGGAGGCCCTAGGAAGTGCTTGCTTTGGCTGGAGGGACGCTGACTGGGATCAGGGCAGATCCAGGGCTCTGTCTATGGCCCCAGCCCTTCTGCTCCCCCTCCCATCAGCTGCTCATCCTTGCCTTGACTCTAAGTGTCATCTGTAATTGTAATGCCATCGGGGCCACTGTGAAATGCGACAGCTGCAACCCCCAAGCCCCAAATGGTAGTGGCCACGCTGGAGCCAAGCTCAGAGCCAGAAGGAGATGTTACTCCCTCTTCCCTATACTCAGTGGTTTCTGACAACCCTGTACCTGCTGGGAGAAGTAACTGCTGATGTGTCCTCCTGCGTACATCCTAGCAGCTTAGGACTGGACTTACGAGGAAAAGTCGGGGTATGTGATAGGAGGACACTAGCTCCTATAATAAATAAACTCTCACATTTCAGTGACAAGCCAATACAAGTTTGTTTTTCATTCACATATGAATCCAATGGAGGTGTTCTGGTGGGCAGGTGGCTGTCCTCCATGTGCTGTTTCAGATCTTAAGTTCTTTCCACCATGTGGTTCTACCATTCCCTGGGCCCTCGAGATCTCTGCCTCTAGCTGGAAGGAGGGGAAAGTGCACAAAGGAGCCACGTGCATTTCTTTACACCTGGCTCAGAAGGGACTGGCGTCATCTCCCCCTACGGTCTGTTGGTGAGAACTTGGATGCACCCCTGGATGCACAGGTCGATGTAGTCCCCAGAAGGCCGCACGGATTTGTGATGACAAACTAGCCATCTCCACCACAGCCGGGAGCACAGCAGATGAGACTCCTTCCTCTCCCCTATCTTCCCGTAAGAGGGTCTTTTCTTGCTGAGTCTCTGGACGTGGCCACAACAAGAGGAACAATGCCACCTGTGCAGAACATGAACTTGGACCTTGACATCTTCGTGTCTAAAATGGGTGCTTTCATAGCTATAATCTTACCATTCCCCGGAGAGATTGAGAAAAATGAGGTAGGCATGATCCTCCTCAGTCCCAAAGGAGGAAACCAGGGCACAAAGAGACAGTGAGACTACTGAAGTTACACAGCAGGACCCAATTTCCTCCTTCTGGTACACGGCTTTTCCTTTTTCTTTTTAAACTAGTCGACATCAAAGTCTAGAAGCCATTGGACTTAAATGCAGGAAAATCCCTTAGTCAGCAAATCCATCTGAAAATTCCCTGAAGGCCTGGGAGAAGGATTATTAAAAAGAAAAGTTATTTTACTGCCAGAAATGCAGGCACGGAGACCCTGACAGTTTCTTAATGGGGTGTGTGGGACTCCGAGATGGTGGGGGGGCTTGCTGCAGTGAGACTTCAAGGCCAGCCCAATTCTCCTTTCTTCCTTTCGAATATGACTGAAATTGTCCCCATTGGGCCTTCCTCCCTCTAGCTCAGTGATTCTCAACAAAGCAGGTGGGAGAACCCCTGTGCCAAATGCTCAGGCCCTGTATACACATAGATTCTCTCTGCAAGAAGGCACAGGAGGGGCCGCACACGGCCTCATTCCTGTAATCCCAGCACTTCAAGAGGCCGAGGCTTGTGGATCACTTGAGCCCAGGAGTTAGAGACCAGCCTGGGCAACATGGTGAAAACCTGTCTCCACACCAAAATACAAAAATTAGCCAGGTGTGGTGGCACACACCTGTGATCCCAGCTCCTGGGGAGGCTGAGGTAGGAACCCGCTATGTTGAGACTGCAGTGAGCCAAGATTATACCACCGCACTCCAGTCTGGGCAGCAGAGTGAGACTCAAAAATAAAAAAAGAGAGAGACACAAGAAACAGTGGCGGCCAGTCGTGGTGGCTCATGCCTGTAATCCAAGCACTTTGGAGGCCAACACAGGCGGATCACCTGAGGTCGGGAGTTCAAGACTAGCCTGACCCACATGGTGAAACCACGTCTTAAAAAAAAAGAAAGAAACAGTGGCAATGGCTGCCCCTGGAGAGAGGAGCAGGTCCACTATTTCACCCCCTCCATGGTACCATTATGAAGTCTGGGTGGACAGCACCTCCGGAATTGTGCTATGCACAACCTGTCCGTCTTGGGGTGTAAAGTAGGCTTATTCATCATAATACATATTTTTAAATCGTTACTACCATCTTAGATAGTAATTAACACAATTAAAATATATATTTCAAGTCCCAGCCCTATCTGAACACACTGAATTAAAATTGGATGAGGGTCCGCCGGCTGCACAAGTGTACAGATATTTTGAAAAATCTCCCCAGGTGGTTGAAAGCTCCCCACCCTCCACCCTCAAGGCTTGGGAAGCCTGATTTAGTCTCTCCTTGCACAGACCCCTCTATCTCACTTCTAGAAGTCTCAAGGGGTCCTTTCACCCCTGGGAGAGTAGGGAAACTAGGAATAGATTCTGCCACTGAGCAGGAAGGAGGGAAGGGAGGAGGGAGCCAGGGTTTGGAGTGGAAAGACTCATGGCTGAGTGAGCAGGATGCGTTTTGCCCCCTGGGCAGTCGGCCCCCCCACTTTCCTGCAGCCCTGAACCACCCTCCCCACACCCGTGAGTAGCCAGCAGAGCAACTCTGGCATCAGCAACTCTGGCCGGCAGAGCTCCCGCTGGCCTTGCCTGGGCTTGCCTTTTTTGCACTGTTGCATCATCATGTGGCCTTGCCAGCTGCCAGAGGAGTGAGCTGCTGCTCACTGCAACTCACTGCTGAAAAAACAAACAAACAAACAAAAAACCTGCTAATTGTATCACCAAGAGACCCAGGGCACATGGTCAATCTCAGCTGGCCCAGCCTGTGTCTACTTGCTTTGCATGATTGTTCTGGATTTCTCAAAAATAATAATAACTATCAACCAGGAAAAAAAAAAATCACCCCTGACTGTGGAGCATGCGGCTGAAGCAAGAGCTCTCATTTAGTTACCTCTAGGAGAGACCTGCACAGCCCTCCGAGCTCAGAAAACCAAAAGCCAGACTCCCAGACCAGGGTTCAATAGACAAGCGGCTCTGGGAACAGGATACACTGGAACCTGCAGAATCAGAAAGACAAGCATTTCTCTGACAGCATCACAGTAATTTATTTTTTCCAAAATCTTTAAAATTCTATTGGTAGTTTAATCAAAAGCGCAGTGTGTTTTGTTTGTCCAGAGTCTCCTGTATTTATTTTTTGAGCAAATAATACATTCACATGGTTCACAGTCAAAAGATGCAAAAGGATATTCAGTCAAAACTCTCCTCCTACTTCTACCCTCCAGCTACCTGTTTCCTTCCCAGAGGCTGCGGCTGGTGGCTTGTGTCCCCTTCCCAGAGATAGTCTAAGAACATCCAGGTCCTTCGGCTAAAACCCTTGGGCACAGATGGGTTGCAGAATCAAGAACTTTTCCCGTTTTAGACAAGTAATCAAGTGCATAGAGCATGTATTGCATAACGCCAGCAGGCTCTGCCTAAGGGGACCAGTCACTCCAGTTTGCCCCAGACTGTTTCAATTTCATGTCCAGGGAACCCCTTCAGTCCCAGGCAAACCAAGACAGTAGGTCCCACTAGGTGTGGGCTATAATGTATTCACACTAACAGGGATAATTAAAAACTGCAAATGGCTTCACATCTGTGGAAAGTAGAAAAATTCCTTTTTAAAGTTTCCTTTCTTCCTAAATTATAAATGTGCTAATGACTTTGTTAAGCCCTATCCTATGTAGCTGTTAGACATGCCATGCTTACAGGCATGTAATACATTCTATGTCCTTGTACTTTAACCAAGATATCTGTGCTGGACCTGCTCACAGATATATCCCAGCTCTCCATTGCTTTTGCCTGTTTAGAAAAGTTTTAAGTTATTAGCCAACTGGGTTTTAGTTTCGATTGTGAGGTCTGACTCCAGCCAACGGAGATCAGACACAGCAGTAAGGACAACCCCCAAATACGTAAGGGATAAATTTATCTGTTTTCCTTTATTCATTGTACTCTCGTGGCACGACGGCTAGGGTACCCTTCCTGCAGTCCAGGAAGTAAAACTTGCGTTACTGAAAGATCCTTTGTCTCAGTGCTAATGTGGCACCGAGCATCTATGTTCAACATCTATTTCTAACAACATCCTTTTAGCTCTGGTTTTGCTACCACATAAATTTGCCACAAACCAAAGGCAAAAAGTTTTGGTTTCCAGAGCCTTTTGGGTTTGGGAATTGTGGATGAGGGACTGGAGACCTATAGGCAATATACATGTATATTTTTAACCTGCTTGAATGGAAGCACAGTGTTGGGCGCACTGTTTTTTCGCTCAATTTATCTTAGTGCCTTTCCACATTGGTACATAGAAATCCTGCCCTTTCCTTTTTACTGTTGCACTGGATTTTATCACATGGGTGAACATTTCAGATGTCTCCAGTTTTTTTGATATTACAAACACACATAGTTTTACATGCAGCTAACAACATGGGGAGGTGAAATCACTTCCCAAGCCAGGCAGAGGAGGAATGGGATCTTCATTCCTTTTTTTTTTTTTTCGGTAGTGGGGGGCGTTGGGACAGAGTCTCACTCTGTCACCCAGGCTGGAGTGTAGTGGCGCAATCTTGGTTCACTGCAACCACTGCCTCCCAGGTTCAAGTGATTCTCCTGCCTCAGCCTCCCAAGTAGCTGGGATTACAGGTGCCCACCACCACACCCAGCTGAATTTTTTTTATTTTTAGTAGAAATTGAGTTACACCATGTTGGACAGGCTGGTCTCAAACTCCTGACGTCAGATGATCCACCCACCTCAGCCTCCCAAAGTGCTGGGATTACAGGGATAAGCCACCACACCCAGCCAGGGATCTCATTCCTAATGCTTGTTTATGACTGAAAGTTTAAGTACAAGCCTGCTCAGAAGCGGGGGGAGGAGGGGTAGAAACAAGACCTCCTGAGGTCTCCCAGACCAGCTGCTCACCCATCCACCTACATCATGAAGTCATTCCCATTCAGAATGATTTTTCCAAACAAGGAGACAACCAGAATAACCCGGACTGCAGGAGGACACAGGAGAGGCAAGAGAGAGAGAATGGGGCCATCCTGCAGTGCCCACCACAGCCATCTTATGCATCCTGGACCCCAGGCTGGCACTACACAGGGTGCCGTATAGTTCCTTACCCTCATTCTCTGCCTCCACCAAGAGTAATAGAATGGGCGTGGTGGCTCACGTCTGTAATCCCAGCACTTTGGGAGGCAGAGGCAGGCGGATCGCTTGAGGTCAGGAGTCCAAGACCAGCCCTGGCCAACATGGCAAAACCCCATCTCTACTAAAAATAGAAAAACTAGCTGGGAGTGTTGGCATGCACCTGTAGTCCCAGCTGCTCAGGAGGCTGAGACGGGACAATCACTTGGACCCAGGAGGCAGAGGTTGCAGTGAGCTGGGATTGTGCCACTACACTCCAGCCTGGGCAACTGAGCAAGACTCTGTCCCAGAAAAAAAACTAATGATAAAAATTAAAGTAGTTCACACTGAGGACTTTCTATGTGCCAGGCCCTGTTCTAAGCACTTTATACATAGTTACTTGGTTAATTTTCGCCATTACTCATTTCATGAATGAGACGCCATTACTTTTATCCCCATTTTACAGATTAGGAAACTGAGACAGAGATAGAGATGAAATCATTTCCCAAGCCAGACAGAAACAGAGCAAGGATTTGAACCCAGACAGGCTGGCTCCAGAGGCAAAGCTCTTAACCACTAATGACAGTAACAGCTGACACTCAGGTTGTGATTACCCAGTTGTGATTATACCAGTTGCTCTTCTAAGTGTTCACATGTATCAGCTCAACTAACCCTTTCACATACTGTTATTATCTCCATTTTACAGATGAGGCAACTAAGACACAGCGAGGTCAAGCCATTTGCCCAGGTCACACAGGATCAGAAGAAGGATTTGAAATCAGGCAGTCTAGTTCCAGAGTCCATGTCCTTCTGCACTGAACCGTACCTCTGCGCCATGACTAGATGTGAGAGCAGCAATAATCATGGCTTCCAGTCATCACATGTGGTGTCAACACTGGAGAATTTAATAAGCCCTCAACAAATAATCAATGGATCCTCCTCTGAAATAACCCTTTTCCTGATATTAAAAAAAACATCATATTCCAAGTTCATTGTAGAAAATCTGAAAACTGTAGAAAGGTTCCAAGAAGAAATGCAAGTCACCCTTGATATAGTCACCTTTATGTAACTACTGATGTTTTGATGTCTTTCCAGCTACTGTTACAAAACAGGGATCCTACTCTGTGTTGTTTTTATTTCACTTATCAACAGATCACCAGCATTTTCCCATGCCATTAAATTTTTTCCCCTCAACTTTCACAGAGAAGTGCTCTTGATTGTAGGGAACAGGAATGTCCCCCACAAATAGCCCCCTCCTCAGGCGCAGACCCCTAACTCCCCAAAATAGACCCATCCTCTACACTCAGCCCTTTTCTACTTCTGTCATCTCTGGAAAGCTCCTGTAATTCCCTCTGCCTTCCTTCTTAGACTCAGGGTCTCCTCCACTCCTGCCAAGGACATGTCCCACCCTTCTCAACACCCCTACCTCTTCTCTCCTGTTTCCCCCTCACTGAGTCACTGACCCTTCTCACCCCCTCCCTCACCCAGGATCAAAACTACCCCATCCTGTGCCCCATTCCCACAGGCCTTGCTAGAGACAATCTAATTCCATCAGCAAGCTGGTATTAGGCAATGTCCGTGCAATGCTCGGAGTGACAGGCAAGACAATGCCAACGAAGGTGCTGGAGGCTGCAGCGTGGGAGTCCTTCCCAGGGACACTGGTGCATTTAGAACAGGGGCCTTTGAGGTACAAAGCCTCAACCTAAAAGGGAACTCTCCTGGTGTGATTTCAGCCTACCAGGCAGGGCCTGCAAGTGCTATTTTGGTGCAGGGAGCTCTTTTGATGTACCTTAAACCCCAACAGGGGGGCGGAGGCCTAATCCACCCCTAGGGTGGGGCAGCCTTGGCGCCTTGCCCCATTAGGAGGGAATGAAAGGCTTTTGAAGGTGGTAGCTCAAGACAGGTGGCTTCTTGATTCCAACCACGGTGTCTCAGCCAAGATGGGGAATACAGAGGGATGTACCGACAGCTGACAAGAGGCGGGGAGTCTGGGTAGGCAAAGCAGAGGTCTGGCCTCCTCCCAGACCTGCTCTGCCTTACCTGGACTTCCCTGGCATCATTGTCGTAACAGCACCTATGCTAACTACCTCACATGTTTTTGTAAGGATCAGATGAGATGAGTTCAGCAAAAGTGCTTTGCCAAGGGTAAAACCCCAGAGTCAGATGTGGTTAGGCCTTTCTGCCTCTCTCCTTATTTTGGAAGGCATTGACAGCTCCTCATTGTTCTTAAGGTGTTTCCTCCCTGAAACACATTTCACCCTCTAGATAGGAGGCAGGGGACTTGGGAGGTGCGCTGGGAGGCACACCTGGGTTCTCTTAGCTGTGGGCCACTGCAGCTCCTTCTCTATTCCCCCACAGTGGCTCAGGTTTTGTGTTTTTTGAGACAGAGTCCTGTTCTGTGACCTAGCCTGTGGTGTAGTGGCTGATCTCGGCTCACTGCGACCTCCCTCTCCCAGGTTCAAGCGAGTCTCCTGCCTCAGCCTCCTGAGTAGCTGGGATTACAGGCATGCGCCACCATGCCCAGCTAATTTTTGTAGTTTTAGTAGAGATTGGGTTTTATCATGTTGGCCAGTCTGGTCTCAAACTCCTGACCTCAGGTGATTCACCCGCCTCAGCCTCCCAAAGTGTTGGGATCACAGTCGTGAGCCACTGACCCAGCAGGAGCTCAGGTTTTATCATTGGTGTTTACTGGGGTCCCAGGAATCATTCATCTAAACAATGTATAGGGTGATTAATTGTTGGGGATTGCACAGAACTGAGGGTCTTCCCAGGACACAGGACTTTCAGTACTAAAACTGAGCCAGTCCTGGGCACACAGGGATGGTTGGTCATTCTACCTAGAATGGGTTTGACCTACCTGGGGGTGTGTAGGTCAGATGGTGTGATTGTTTGGCGTGGTACATATAACCCATGTGTGCTAAGGTGCGGTTACAGATGTGATTACTCATGTTTGGTGCAGAAGGTTTAGTGTGGCTATCTGGTGGCACGTTTGGATTTGTGTGTTGGGTTTACGTTGCTATGTATGTGTCCTTCTTGTTTGTAAGATGCATGCATATGTGTAGGGCTTGTATATAGTGTGTTAGATTTAGTGTATATGGGTAACCTTCGTATGCATGCCATTTGCATGAGATGAATGTGTTTTTTCAGCAGCGGTGTAAATGTATGCTTTGTATTTGGTGTAGTGTGGAACGTACATGTCATTTGTATGGGGAAGGAATAATGCCCGTGGTGTGTATGTGTGTGGTATGAAACTCGGTATGTGGGTGCTAGTGACTCACGTAGTCTCTTACCTAAATGCAGGCGTTTGTAGTGTGTGCGTGTATAAGCACCAATGTGTGTGTGGTGTGTGCTGTTTGGTGTGTCAAGGGACGTATTCGTGTCATTGTGAGCAGAGTTGAGTGCTGTGCATATTGTGAGTTGTGTTTGCTGTGGAGACGGAGACTGGGTGTCATTTGCGTGCAGATGCATGCTGTGTGTGAGGCCAGCAGGATGTCGAGGTGTGCAGTGGTGCATGGCCTTTGTTGGGCGCAGAGAGACGGGTGTCATTTGCGTGCTGTGTGTGGAGGTGAGTGCTAGTGTATCTGTGCCGGGCGTGGGGTGTCCGAGTGTGCACGCTGCGCACGAGTGGGTTGCGCAGTGAGGCGCGGAGGGCGGAGGCGAGGCGGGGCCCAGGCGCTGTGAGCCGGCGGGAGTCCAGCAGCTCCGGGGCGGCCGCGCCGCGGGAGGCGGGGCATTCTGGGAAGCGGCCACGCCCACCGCGGGGGAGGCCGGAGGCGGCCTGTGCCGGGCAGGTGGGGCCCCGGGACCCCGCCGCAGCGAGGCTGCGATCGCTGCTCTTCTCCTGAGCGCCCGCCGCTGTTCACCTCCTCCTACTTAATAGTGACTCCTAACCAACCAGGGAACTATTGGGAATAAAAATGAAGACATGAGTAAATAAACTGCAAGAAAAAAAAATAGTGGCTCCTGTCGTCCATATATTTCCTCGTTTCATCCTCCTGACCCGCCTACAGGGGAGTCGTTCTTTCCCTCCCTGCCCCCCGCACCGCTGAGTTCCCCGGGGGTCCCGGAGGGGAGGGGGCCCGCCCCACCCGGGTCTCGAACGCCCCGCTGGCTGCCAGCGAATTGGCAGGAGAAAAACACCGCGGGAAAACCGAGCTCCCTGGATAGCGGGAGCCCGCGGTTCCCCCCAGAACCTGTCAACAGGTGCTCGCCGAAATCTTTCCCCGGAGACCGTTCTGAACTTCTCACCAAGGCTGGAAGAATGAGGGTATTAGGTGAGCTTGTATGATACTATGATACTTCCAAGAGCGTATGTAGTTGAATTAGGACAGTAAAGTAGCGAATTGTCCAAAATTAATGCTTTTTTGGAGTGAGGGATTAACATCGCTTTTAAAACTCCAATGCGCCGGGCGCGGTGGCTCACGCCTGTAATCCCAGAACTTTAGGAGGCCCGAGGCGGGCAGATCACGAGGTCAGGAGATTGAGACCGTCCTGGCTATCATGGTGAAACCCCGTTTCTACTACAAATACAAAAACTTAGACAAGCATAGTGGCACACGCCGGTAGTCCCAGCTATTCGGGAGGCTGAGGCAGGAGAATCACTTGAACCCAGGAGGCGGAGGTTGCAGTGAGCCGAGATCACACCACTGCACTCCAGCCTGGGCGACGGAGCGAGATTTTGTCAAAAAAAAAAAAAAAACTCCAAATGCTCATACTTCAGATTTGCTTCTGGTAAGATCTACTTCCTCCTCCACCTCCACCTTCTTCTTTCCATCCTTCCTCCTTCTGCCATGTTTTCATGTGTATTCGATCTGTTAGGTTGAATCATATGAAATTGTCTTTTATGTAGCTCAAAACTGATCAAATAATTGAAATTTCATATGTTCAACCTACTACATTTTGAAAGCTCTTTTTAGATACACTAGCACTCAACTCCACTAGCACAAACACATTAGCACTCACCTTCACACACAACACACAAATGACACTCATCTCTCCACGAGCAACAAAGCCCCTGCACCACTGCACACCCACCTTGCTGGCCGTACATGGTGCATGCACAAAGCACGGCACAAACCCATCTGCACACAGATGAAACTTGCAGGGGAATTGTTTGTGTTTGATGAGAGTTGCAAAAGGCCTGAGAGTCACACTGATTAGAGCAGCTTGCACTTACGGCTAGAGGGGTGGCATGTGGTGTGCTGGAGCCTGCTAGTATTGGCTCACCAGGCAATTGTGAAACATTCGGGAACTTTGCCCAGCCAGTTGTTAAACCACTGGTAGCCTGACATTGTCCATGAGGGAGTACTTGCAGCATGGAAACTTGGGCTTCCCTCCCCACCCTCCTGGGAGCTGGTTTACCAGCACACTACTGGTTGTTTCTCTCATGTGAGGCCACATTAAGTCTCAGTGAAGTCAGTTTCCTCAGAACCACATAAATCCCCAAATGCAAACCGAGAGTTGTGAGAAGACTGGAATGGATTCTGGAGGTGTCTTAATTTAGGCTGCTATAAACAAGTAGCATAGATTGAGTGACTTACAAGCAACAGAAATGCATTTCTCACAGTTCTGGGGACTGCAAGCCCAAGATCAAGGTGCCAGCATGTTCAGGTTCTGGCGAGGGCCCTCTTCCGGGTTGCGATCTTGTATCCTCATATGAAAGAAAGAGTCAAAAAGTTCCCTGGGATCCTTTCATAAGAGCATTAATCCCATTCATGAGGGCTTTTTCCTCGTGACCTTGTCACCTCCCAAAGGCCCAACCTTCCCATCTCCTTACACTATCACATTAGGGGTTAGGATTTCAACATATGAGGGTTTGGGAGGACACAGATATTCAACCCATGACAAGGGGCAATCAGTTCATAACTGAAGCACTTTGGTTAATATTTATTAAACATATGCCAGGCACTATTTGAAGCACTTTATATATGTCAACTCATTTACCACAATAACCTTATGAGGTGGATATCATTAATATCCCCATTTTACAAATGGAGAAACTGAGGCTCAGGTAACTTGGCCAAGATGATACAGCTAGTAAGTAGTAGAGCTTGGCTTTGATCCCAAGCTGTGTAACTCCAGGGTGCAGGCTCTTAACTGCTATGCTATGCTGCCTGTATTATATCTTTTAGGTTAGGCTGCAGAAGCAAACCCAAAATCTGTGTCTTAAAATAATAAAGATTTGTCCTTGTTCATATTACATGTTAGCTGTTTGTCAGTTGTGGTTCTGCTTGACATGTCTTGTTCTGACACCCACGCTGAAGGAACAGCCCCTATCACGGTATTTCCCAGAGAAAAGAGCAATTCCAGTAGCATGTGATGAATCTTAGGAGTCAAGTAAGGTATAGCATATGGTTTGGTTTTTTTTAAATCACATTCCATTGTTCCAAGCACATCACATGGCTAAGCTTGACCCAGTGGGGGCTGAGAAATAGATTCCTCCTCCTCCCAGAAACTGCAAGTCACATGGCCACCTGTTCAATAGTGAATAATTGGGAACTGTTTCAGTATAGGTTCCCTAGAAGTAGACCCTGAGTCAAGGACTGTGGGCAAGTGATTTATTAAGGAAGTGTTCCTAGGAGAATCCATAAAAGGAGTTTGGAGAGCAAGACAGAGAAGACGACGAAGCCAAGAAAGGCTATAATTTCAGGCAAAGTCCTGGGCTCAGCCTGCCTGGAGTTTATCTCAAGGCATGGAAGCTGGGCTTTCATATTTCCACAGCTGTCAAATTGGTTAAGTACTTAAGATGGGCTAAGTACTGCTCCAAGGGGACATAAGCCACTAGTTTCTGAACCTAGGTGAAGCAGCTCCAGTGGCCCTGGAGTAATCCTCCAAAAAGAGTCACAGATGCACGACTCTTAGAAACAAAGAGTCATGCATCTCTCTCGCAATGAGAGAGAATGGAACTTGAGATATCTGAGAAGATCTGGGCAGAGTACCAATAATGCCTCTTTTTATACTGTCTTGTTATAGCATTAAAGGTATAACATTATTTCTCCCATAGTTAATGGCATGTGTTTTTGTGTTGTTTTGTTTTGTTTTTTGAGCTGGCGTCTCGCTGTGTCCTAGGCTGGAGTGCAATGGCATGGTCTCGGCTCACTGCAACCTCTGCCTCCCGGGTTCAAGCAATTCTCCTGTCTCAGCCTCCTGAGTAGCTCGGACTACGGCGCCCACCACCATGCCTGGCTCATTTTTGTATTTTTAGTAGAGACAGGGTTTCACCATGTTGGCCAAGCTGGTCTCAAACTCCTGACTTGGTGATCCACCCACCTCGGCCTCCCAAAGTGCTGGGACCGCAGGCGTGAGC